>JAQFZN010002771.1:0-10507 GCA_034687075.1 Geophilus carpophagus | reverse complement strand
TTTTGATGATTGTTGGCTGAGTGCTTCTAAAAGAAATTGATTTTAACTAAGATAACTTGAAACAATTCAACATTATATAAAAAATAAATAATAACAAATTGAAACAAACAAGAAAAACAATAAATTTCACATTAAATTATTGAAATTTCCAATTATTTCAAATTCAATGTCATCAAGATGCAAACTCTTGATTTAACCCTAAATTTATATTATTAACATTACAAATGCTCATTACAAACAATTCTCTTTCTATCCTTTATTTCTTATCAATATTCTCATTTGGATTCTGTTTTAAAACAGATTTAAATTTCAAAATCAATCTAAAAATAAACAGGGAAATTACCGCTAATTTCGTCAGGAGTTTACATCACTCATACAACAAATTTCTTTGCTTCTTATCTGCAGTAAGCATGAAAACAACAGCTATGGTACTGAAACCAGTGAATGAATTCAGATCAGCATCAACCAGTCTTTTTAATATCGTCAAAGGAAGACAAATTAACACGATGGAACAACTCATTTACACAGTTAAGCAAATTGTATTAAGAATAGTTTTGTAATTTGAATCTGAATTACACATATCTTCAGGTGAGAGCTGTTGGTGCTGCATTAAGTAAGACTGTGTCAAAAGCACTGGTAACCATTTCTGAATTATTAATCAGACATGAAGATTTATTAGCAAGAATTGTGGTTAAACTTGTTTATACATTTCAAGATATTTCTTTAGCTGTGATCGAATTGATACCTAAATTGAAAGTTGAAAATAATAATGAATTAGACGAGAATTTTGTTGATTTTTTTAATAGAAATTGTTTCTGATGAGATGAAGAAAATGATTAAAGAAAATATTTGTCTTCTTAATTTGACAATTGTTTTATTAGGAATATACAAATTAAAATATTATATCACTGTAATTTAATAAAAGATTTTTTTGTTTAATAAAATTGTATTTTCTTTTTATGATCTCGTGTTGTTGACATTTATGCGAAAACGAGACATCTCTCCTCTATTTTGCAAGAAATTTTGGGTCAGACGAGACGCTGCTTCAAGTCTCTCAAGTATTTGTATTAAAGATATATAAAGTGGTCTGAGTTTTGCACTTGCTAATTCTCCAATAGCACAAATTCCCGCCGCGATTGATTTGCGTAAAGCGACATTAAGTGATCTCATCTAATAACACACGAAATAAGCGAAAAGTAATAAAGGAAATTAATTATGTAAAATCTTAACTGTTAATTCCAATTCAGACATTTTGGAGAAGACTTTCCCTTTGACTATTCCAAAGCATGTACTAGCAGATATTTGGAATTCACCGACTCGTTTCAAGGTGAGAGCTTTTAAATTTGTTGTTAATTTATTCAGAAATAATAAATATCTTTTATATGCTTCATCCAGTACTTTGGTCCATAATTCTGTTATTGACTTTTGAACTGGCACTAGTACCTTGCAGTCTAAATTGTTGTTTGGTGGATCCTTATAAACTGCAGAGATTACTAAGTTGAGTGAAAGAATAAGGAAAATCAAATTTTTCATTCTGTGTTTGTAACCATGTTTCACATTTTTAATATATAAAATTTTGGAACTTGTAAATTCATGTTTTTTTCAGAAAATAAAATATTTATAGGACTAGCGAGCATTGTTTAATCACATGACCATTACTGGTGTATTATTGTTTTGTTTTTTTTATTTTTTAATATATATTTTTACTTAATACAAAAAGTCGGAAATCCAGTATAGTTTTGAATGAGTGCAGTGTAGAATTCCACGTTTTCATTATTCACAAGTGTACTGGGAATGCGGATTCTCCATAATAAATAAAAATTAAGTCAGTAATAGTTATCAACAACACAATTTAATTTTATACAGTTGCCGATACAGTAGGATTTAAACTGTTTAACAAAAAATTCTGAGACAATTCAGCAGCGCCTTCCATTTTCTCAATTATTTGTAACAAACTTAAATACAATAATTTTTCTTTCATACTAGCTAATTCTCCAATTGCACATATTCCTGAGATTATTGCTTTGCGTAAACTGATAGTAACTGCTTTCATCTGTAATAGGAAAATAAAAATAAATTCGTAGTCAAATAATTTAAATCCATTTAATTTTTATCGCTTAACTGTGGTTACCACATCCTCCAACTTGGTTAAAGTTCTTCCTTTGATTAAATCATAGCATTGATTAGCGGATTTTTGAAATTCTCCAACTCTCCTTAAGCCCATTGCGTGTATATTAGAAGACAATTTCTCAACAAAATACATATATTTCTTGTACGAAGTGTCGAGCAGTTTGATCCACGTATCTATCAATGGTTTTTGAATTGGTACTAATATTTTCACATTTAAACTACCTTCATTTAATGATTCCAGCTCACAATTACTAAACAGGGTTGAATGTAATAAAATTAGAAATATAAAAATTTTCATAATTAATTTTCAAACATATTTCGTATTAGAAATCATATTGCGGATTATAAATTTTGGAACATCGAGATTTTCTTTATTTTTGTAATGTAAATTTAGGATTAATTTTATTGTCAGTATTTCGCTACAGATGGAGATACAAAAGATGGCAGAATTAATCGATAAGCAGCTATTGTTTCACTCGTGATTAACATTTTGTGCGAAATAAGTAAGTGGTATGAAGCTAATACATTTTTATTATGCCTTTAAATTGCAATTTTAAATTTTACAACGATTTACTTTAAATAGATACAAAAAAAATAATTATATTTTGATTTACACCAATAATTTCAGTAAAAATTTTCTCAAAATACATTACAATTTCGGTTTCAAAGAGGCAACTTTTGGTTTATCGGCCATTTCTCGCCACCAACTTGGTCTGCTTAAAGCATTGTCCTGTGTTATGAGAGTATTAACTAATCTCTTATAAACTTGACCATCACTTTTAGCCAAAATGGAATTAAGAAAAAAATCGGGTGTCGCAATAACATCAACTAAGGCAACTGCATCGTTTTTTAGTTGTCCGCACAGATCTAGAATTTTAGATCGAAGAACTGTAGTTCCTTCAGGAGTTTTAAAATATCGACCTGTATAAAGATTAAGTAAAAATAAATAATATGATTCGTAAAAATTTGAAATTTTACCTTGATAAAGTGTTGAGATGTGTCGATTCAAGCTCCAAAGCCCGTATAACAGACCCAGTCTTGGTAATAATTCGGTGCAATCCTCTGGAACCGGTGTTTCACGTAATAATTTGAAGTATCGTTGAACCATAAAATACTAAATAAATAGTAATAAATATTAGAAAACAAAAATTTGTATTTTAATAATACTTACTTCAAAAAATGCTATTGACAATGTATGACAAAAATATACTTGAGAATCATTTCGTGCAGTGAATAATTCCTTTCCAACTGACACTTCGTGATGACATTTTGCACTACTCTCACGGAGTAAAAAAGAAACGAGCCATTCATAAGCAGCTATGACTCCATCAGGTGTTGCCAATGTTTTAAAATTACAACTGCTTTTTAAGATATCATCAATCCTATCCAAAAAGCCTAAAACTCCTAATGGAGATGTAATTTTTTGTCCTATAAAATGATGTTAAAAGCATTTTAAATGTATACATACATAAAAATAAAACTAACTCACCACTTTCTTTTTGTTGCAGAAGTGACAACAAATGATTACTAGTTTGCTGCAGAAGAATGTTATTATCTCCTTCGTATGTCAAATTTGCATCGTGGTCATTCCTCAAGTCACCGATACCAGAAGCTAAAAAGGTAAATAGTAGTAGTATAATAATTTATCTTCACTTAACTTCTAATTAGCAATAATTTTATTATTATTTTAGCAGTTAAGTGTGCTAAAATCATTAAAATTAAGGGCAAAAGGGTAAAATTTATGAGAAATCAGCTAAAGTTAGCAAAATTTTTGTGATGGGTTAAGTCCTATTTGACCTGACTTGGTAGAACCTGACAGGTAGAACCGTGCTGATACACATGAAATAAGAAGAATCTGACACTGTATAAATAGATGAATGGCTTTTATTGTGTCTAGGGAATTTCTGTGTAACATGGATGCTTCCCAGCATCTAACCGAGCTATTAGTGCCTCCTAACATTTACCCACAGACTGAGGCCAAGGGCCAGGGATCATGATAATCAGAGCCAGGCCTTTCCTCCTTCATCCTACTCCTCTTGCAGTGACTTCCTCTCTAACAGCTGCTGACTGGCAGCAGTGCTCAACTCTGTCCTCTCTCACACTGTCTCCTTCCAAGGTCTCCTCTCTCTATCTCTGGTTGAGGGGGCAGAGTCAGTGAGTCAATCCTTTCCCACCGTGACAAATGAGACACCCTGAAGGGGTCCATCCATCACATTTTATTTGATTTTTTAATAGTTTTACCCAATTTATTGCTAATTTATGCATGTTTATCTGCTTAAATGATAAAAAGTAGTTCTCACTGCTATTAGCTCAGCTAACTCTAAAGCAGTTATTATTATATAAACATTTTAATTACCATACATCAGCTTTAAACCGACATTTCATGTACCTTTTAAATATCCATGCCCACCACACGCTTCGCGACATTCTTGAATAGCATCTCGTGCCATCCAACCAATCACAGGTTTACCAGCCGAAGCTATTATATGAATTTCAGCTCCTAATAATGTCTGAAATAAATTAAATTAAAAAATAAAAAAAAAAAAAATTTTATTTAATAATTTTTAAATTACTTCATTTAATCCACGATTACCCATCAAACGATTCATTTGAAAAGCAAGAAAATCGTCATAAAAAGACCAAAAAAAATATTCCATCACAAAACTAGCGGCTAAATATGGCATTAAACGCCATTGATGAAGTTGATATTCGAGTATAGGTTGCTCTTCTTCATTTGCAGGACCGAATTGCTTGCGAACAGCAGCGTATCGTATCGCAATAGTAACAGCTCTTGATAAATTGGACACACAAAAATACATGATTGCAACTCTTCCCATGTTTAAATTACCCATGTTTTCTCCGAAGCGTCTTTCGCTTTTAATCGGAGATGTGTATTTGCCGTCAGCAGTTATATCACCGGTTCGATTCAGTAAATATTTTCGAGGAATACGATAATCAGTAAATGCAAGAAACCTATTATAAAACAAATTAAATTAAAATTAGAAAATTAAGCTGAAAAAAAATAAACATTTTCATTTATTTACCCATTATCTATGCCATTTAGTCCAATTTTTGGTCCCATATCTCCAGCAATAATTCCAGGATAAGTTTTCATAGATTTAGGATCTCGTATAGGTACAATAAATCCGTGTATTCCTTGACATTGCCCATCTCCTGTGTATAATTGTGCATAAACAAGCGCGTGAGTGGCTGTTTTTCCTAAATTTCCGACCCAACATTTCCAATCTTCGGGGCTTGGGGTATTGAGAACAAATTCCTATTTTAATTTAAAAGATTCAAAAATTAGTTTGGTTTCAGATTTCCAATTTAAATTTCTAATTTAAATTTTTAAACACAGAGGCCGCATGATCTAAGCAACAAATGTGGAACGATAGTAGTAAATTCACTTTGTTTATATTCAATATTATCAACAACAAGAAATCATTATTTGTATTCACTGAACATATAATGCTTTTATCACAACTGATGTTGTCATTTGATTTTCCTTTAAAGAATATAAGGAAAACATGATGGAAATTCATATCTGTAGTTATTACCTCTGTTTTTGGATCATAAACAGCTGCAGTTTTCATACATCTGGTATTGCTGCCATGAGCAATTTCAGTCAAAGCGAAACACCCATGTATCTGGAAAGCACATTTATACACATTGATACTTTTCCAATATCAATCAATTCTTATCTACACAACAATAACTTGCAACTACAGATAAGGAAGAGATCTTAAATGAATTGTGTAAACATACTTTTCCAGCATCCACATCACGTACTATATCTTCCAATTGAATACTTCCTGCACGAATACTCATAGAAAACACCTGTAATGACAAAGAATAATTGAATTAAGTAATTTATTAAGTACTTATGGAATGGATGAATCATGCACACCTCATTTGCAAGTGATCGTTTAATACCAACACTCCAGTCATAATTTCCCAATAAGCAAACGAAAATGAGAACTTTTCTTGGGTTTGCAAATGCTTCTTCGTCAGCTATCAATTGATATTCTAAAATTCGTTTATGTCGTACGAATGCTAGTCTTTTTTCTTCGGATGTTGTTAATTCTTCAGAGACGGGCTCAAAAAGTGGATCGGATTCTAAGGTTTTTAAAACTTTGTTCTGTAAAAAGAAAAATATAATGGAATTAATTTCAAAGAATAAAGTGAAGAAATTTATTTAGTTAATAATTTGTTAAGTATTCGAGAATATGATTAAATAAGTGATTAAATTTTCTAGTTGTGTGTACAAGTTGCGAATTAAAATGGCCTTGAATAAGGCAAGCCTCAACCAAATGTAGAGACCTATTATTAAAAAGTTCAAATATTATTTTTTAAAAATTAAAAAAGTTTAAAAAAAAAAATCTACAATTTAGTTTATGTAATATGTATCAACATTTTAAACTAATTAGATAACAACTTGAATTAAATTTGAATGTTTCGAAATAAATTGGGATATTTATAGAGAATTTAGTTACTTTTTCTCAATTTTTAAGGTATTTGATGTATATAATTATGAAATTGTGTTTAATTTACACATTAGGCTGTTGACCTTTAACGCAATGGGGCAGAACATGGGAATCTGGCGAAAATTTCGGTTAGAATTTTTGAAAATATTTCTCCTTCTTCTGATGATTGGGAAAATTTTAAATTATCATAACCAACTGAAAAATTTAAACTTGTGTAAATAGTGCGGTATTTATATTTTTAGATATTAATTCGATATTAAATTGATGTAAAAATACCTTAAATTTAATGATGTCTTCTCCCTCAATGTAAAGTTTGAGTCGTTTCCAATTAAATGATGCTCGCTTACGATACTCATCCAACGGACCACCTCTCGGTACATCGGGAATTATTTCGTTTAAATTGATGCCGGTTTCTGATGACATTTTTGACTATTTCTGTACGAGATGATGGTAGCTTTCAGGTGTATTACTTAATCGATGCTTAATGCTTTTAGTGACTCCTGGTTACGTACTAGGAATGTTTACTCGGCTTCGTCGCTCAAAGCCCACAGCGTAGTAATATGGACAGGCCGAACATGTGAAGTGACGGTTAATAAATAGGTTGTGGTTTTTGCCACAAGGGGCAGCAATCGTAACTGTTGATATTACGTATATTAAATTTATTATTAATTAAATTTTTTAGTTTGTTTTTTAAGAAAATAGGGTAATGCTAAATATTCAAAATAGTTGATTTTAATGATTTATATGATATTAGGTTAATATATTTTATGCAATTAAATTAAATTAAAATACATTGTTTACAGCTCGCTTTGATAATGCTAGATAACACATGTTTCGTTCATTTTTATTTTTGTTTGTATTGTTATTGATTATCAATATTTTAATATTAAATCATGATTGTCTACAGATTGCTTTGATAATGCTGGATAACACATGTTAAGTAAATTTTTCTTTTCTTTTTCTTTTTCTTTTTATTTGTATCAATATTGATTTGTATCAATATTGATTAGTATCAATAATTTAATATTGAGTTTTGTGAGTTTTTCTGATGTTTTATTTTTGTTGCTGTGAAATTTATATGTAAAGTAGGAATGCATTAATTTAATGTTGACAGTTATTAGGCAAGTTCACCAGGAAATTATATGAAAATTACCATTAAAAACAAGATAAATCATCTTTAATGTAAATAATACTTGTGGGTTTATGAGTCTGTTTTTACTGTTATTCTAGTTTTAAGCTGGCGGCAGCCATTTTGAGTCTTGTTAGATCAATGCAACAAAGGTATATGATTTTGACTATTTTTTGAGTACTTTTTTTTACTTAAATATTTCAAGCAAACTTTAGATGTTTGTAGTTATTGTCTTAATAAAACTTTTCATAAAATTAAATTGAATTGATTTCAAATTTGGTGCTTTTTAAATCGACATTTATCACATAAATGCTCATTTGAATTTGTTTCAAACGCTTTTTGTAGCTGAAATTAAAAAGGTTCATGCTTAAAAATGATTTTAAATATAAAATTTTGGTTTTTAGATATTGAATATGACTATTGTTACAATTTTACCATATTTTATTGTAATAGTTATTAGGTGTCTGTTTAGAAATGGATAAATATTTAAGATTCAATATTGAATCTTTACGTTATATCATTAATTTGCAGTAAGTTTGATTTAAACATTTTTCATGGTGCACAAGCCTAAAAAACGAGATTTGCAATTTGAATCCAAGTTATAGTCTAATTCTAAAGTGGTTTTGTGGAAAATTATTGAAAATTATCACACAAAACCACTTGTGATAGACATTTCCTTTTCCAAATTAAAAATTAGCCAATAAATACCAAGCTACAGTGAGAATTGCACTCGTTTGTAAATACTGGTCATTACACAATTGAACTAGAAAAAAAGTTTTGACCTATTTGACCTATTCTATAGAAATGAAATCAATGTATAAATCATATGAATCTTATTGCAAGAAGAGTAGAATGGAATGTTTTAGAAGGGAAGCTCATCTTATTTCATAAATATCTCACTGTAAAAAATTTCTGGGCTGCCAGTACTTTTTCTGTTATTTTACAGAAATTCCTTGGCCTAAATTTTTATGGAAATTTCCATTGGCTTTATTTAATTAAAATATTAGGTATTTTCCATTAATGAACATGATTATTTGTGTAATTTTAAAAAACAGAAAAGTATCTGTACACAAAAATAAGATTTTATCCATTTTGTTATATAAAGGATATTTTAGTGTTAAAATTAACAGAAAATCTCCTGTACTTATAGTGAAATTTTTTACAGTTACAATATGAGATTTGTGAAAATAATAATGATAATTTTGATGAATAATGTTTTGTAAATTCCGGTTTTTATTTTTAGGAAGCTACGGTGACTTAGCTTCATGGTACTGAACAAGTCTTATTGGCGTGTCCAATTTAGTTCTACACAATAAGTACAGTGAACTTGTACAACATCAGACAGTGAAGGCCAGATATAACTCTTGCAATGCTAAAAAGTAAAAAACTCATAAAATTAAATTCAAAATGATTTCTGAATTCAGATTATGTTGATTTTGCAAAATCAATGAAACTGTCTTTTGACTTTAAACTACATCTTGTCTCAGAAAGCAAGAAAAGTATTTTGACAACTGACAATCATGTTGCTTTGATTAACTACTCCCTCTTTTGAGTAATCACACAACCATTGACATTAGCTATACAGATTTATATAAAAAACTAAAAATTGAAACAAATTGGTACAAGTTACACAATTTAATGCTTTGTCACAATTTTAAAACAATAGTTTCAATTAAAAATTACTATCAAACACTTGTACAATTGACAATTAACAATAATTGCACCACAATATGAAAATGAAATTAATTAGATTGCTTGAATGACAATAGTGACACACAAACAGCTAATAAAATGATTACAAAATTACATTTACTCCCAATTGCACCACAAGGTGTTGCTTGAGTTAATGCCCTGTAGTAGCCATTGAGAAAATTGGATGCCATTGGACTACATCTTGCAAATTGAAATGCCTGGTTTAGACATGCAAGACCTGCTGGCTGAGTCACTCTGAAAGATAAGTGATGAGTAAATAAATATGATAAGTAGGTTTGGGATATGTAGAGATTACTCACTGGCAAAATTCACCGGAATAGCTGTTAATGTACATGCTAAGTATAGGATTCCTACGTAAGCACTCGTTTTGTCCACGGTCTGCTGCTTGCAAACATTCATAACCACGCCCTTGTTCACGGAATTCTGTGTATAATGTTATGTAATATAGTAGCATTAAAAAAGGTAATTTAAATCGCACCTTGATTTTGGGATGTGAATAAGATTTCATTTCCTGCTTTTCAGCTTTTCAGCTTTTTAAATTTTGTTGTCATTTGCTTTCAAGGTTACTTTATTTTAAGTGTGTCCAGTGGAATTATAGGATTTAGGGATAATAGCATTAAGTTGATTAAAAAGAAAAGTTAGTATTTGTAAACATTGAGTTGATTTTTCTAACATTTATGGGGAAATTGAAATAACTGGATAATTTGACAATGGAGTTGAGTTAAGTTGTAGAAAATTTTTGTTTAGATCAGTGTTTCTCAACCTTTTACTCTTTGAGCCCTTCTTTTCAATATAAATTTTATCATGCCCTCATTACAATCTTAAAACTATACTGGAAGTAATTTTAGAACATTATGCATCTATTTATGACGAATATTCTCTTAAGAACTGTACACTCATACCTCACTTTACGGCTTAGATACGTTCCAGAAAAGTTGGCTGTAAAGCGAAAAGCCATATAACAAATTATTGCATATACAGCATATAACGAAAATTGTGGGCCGTAAATCAAAAAAGTGCCATAATTACAGAAGGCCGTTATAGCAAAATG
>JAQFZN010002770.1:0-10512 GCA_034687075.1 Geophilus carpophagus | reverse complement strand
ATTTATTTTTGATGCAATTCCTGTTCTAGATATTAGTGATAAGTTTGTAAGCTATGTATTGTTATTACTAGGGATGGGCCGAATATTCGGTATTAGGCATTATTCAGCAAAAATTGAATTATTCAGTATCCGGCAGAATAGTAAACAGCACTATTCGGTGGCCGAATATTCGGCTTGGATATCTGTCAGTAGTTGCCAATTGAATTGGTTTAAGTTAAACCACTTCAATTTTTATTAAAAATAGTTAAGTTTAACTATTTTTAATAAAAGTACATAAAAACATGTTTAATTCTTATGTGTCTTCAGTCTCGATCTAATTTAATGCAAGCCACAATGTTTGTCCAAGTAAAAATTTGGTTAAAATCAACATTGCATGAGCAATAGTAAAAAAATGAATCAGATTAATGTTTGAAATCCATCTTAGTCAATTCAAGTACGTAAACTTAAGATCTAAGAACAAGTTATTGCTGATTTACTTGTTTTAAACAAGTTATTTTAGTATTCTCAATTAAACACGTTAGAGGGCAGTTTCTATGAACTAGGTTATTGATATGAATATGCATACCTTGATAAAATGATTGCAAACTGGTTTCTTAAAAAAACTTTACACTTTGACTATGTGGCATTAATTAATTTGAATATTAACTTTGAACTGTTGTATGAGTTTTTTTGATGTTTGTATGTATTTTAGTAAAAAAATTGTAAGTTTATTTGGTATTTGGTATTTGGTTTTTAGCAAATTTAAATATTCGGTATTCAGTGAGATTAATATTCGGTGCTATATTCGGTATTTGGCCCATCCCTAGTTATTAATAATAACAATACATAGCTTACAAACTTATCACAAGGCATTGTTTATACTAGAGTGTTTACCAAGTTAGATTGTGCAAGATCAGGCCAAAACAACATTTTAAAATAAAATAAAAAATATCATTTCGAATTTATATCCTGTATCAAAATAGAAAATAGTGATTACTTGTAGTTAACATTAGACTTTACGATGTGTTACACAAACTTTAATTAATACGTTAAAAATTTGACTTACCTATTAAGTATCATTACAGCTTCATCTTTTCGGTTGGATTAGTTTTACCTAGTTTTTACACAATTCCTATCTACTTCTTTATTCTCTTGAAAATATTATACACAAGTTACAATTTTTTTTCTAAATACTCACGTAAAACATCAACTCATTAAAGAATAATTTTTATTCTTATATTGTCCAAGACAATTAAGCACTTCATTTATAAGCAGGCGTCTAATTTTCTTGCATTTCGTTTTCTCTGTTCATTTTATTCCACTCATCATAAAAAAGTGCTGCACTGGAATATTACAATGTATTGATTAAAATTGGGCATATTAAAATAAGGCAATTTTTCGAAACTATATTTACCATTTATTTCGAAAAATAGCGTTTAATCTCAATACAGTAAAAAAAATTGCATTACTTCAGTAGTCATAGCAATGAAGTTGTGAGATTGTTTTAAAACGTACCCATCATGCCGATCTTCTATGCACTCCATCACATTTCCTAAATAAAAAAACTGGCAGCTATTTACCTCTAATGAAGACTTAAACATCGTCACTCCTACAAGATACTATCGTTCTCGACCATCTGTTTTTGAAATAAATAAACAAATGAAAGAGAACTTATTTTAATCAATCGATTAGTTATCCACACACTCTACTTTATGATCAGAGAAAATAAGATACAAAATATGAATCAATCGTAAATCTACTCACAAATCTACACGAGTAGTCCAAATCACGAATTTCAAAATTAAATTTAATATGGAAATTTCGTCATCACCCCCAAAAAAAGACAAAATGAAAAGAATACTAATTATTAAAGTAATGTCAGATTTTCATTTAAAAAACATACAACGACTGTAACAAAAATGAATAACCTAAAACGTTGGTGACAGTTAAAGTAATATACACTTCTTTTTCCTTACATTTTCTTTTTTTGTTTAGATTAAATTCATATTAATAAAAAAATTTACAAATTTCACCAGGAACGAACAAACATTAATCCTCATGAGTTTCCATTTTCCAGAGTCTGTTCATTTATTACTTTATCTCCATCCCTCTGCCGATTTAGTCCATTTTTAATTTCCTTCAATAAATTGCCCGTCTTTTCGTGACATGTTTGCACAACATCCAAGTATTTTTCTGCACAATCGTGCGCCTTTTTCAACGCATCATCTGATACTTGAAGCCGTTTCTTGTAATCGTGAAGTTCGCTGGACAATTTTTGTACACTTCGTTCACTGACACCTGCAGTATCTTTCACTTGCTCTAAAAATTATAATTTTAGATATTTTAAATTTCAAAATCAATTTTCATTTTACACAATAAAAACATTACTTACCAAGTTCTTCGCGCATGTCTTTGAGCTTTTGTTCGGTGCTTGCTCTTGCCTTTTCGCTTCTTTGCAACTGCTGAATCAATTTATCGATGTCCACTAAAGCGCCCTTGTGTAAAACCATGCCACTGGGTATGGATCCACTACCACTCTGATTCGTTCCATTATCACTCGCTTCGGTTGCATTTTCGGATTCCGTTGGCTCGCTTTTCACTTTAATACTATGTTCCATTTTGAAAATGGGAACCAACTTTTTATTTCCTATGGAAAATTGTAAAAATTAATAGTCATTTCTTTTCAACTTTAAAACATTTTTTTGTTCGATTAGAAAAGAAAATAAATCTGCAGCACGTTACAAAATACGTTTCCAAAACTTACTACACAGATCAATTTTTTTACTAATTGAATCAGAAAAAAAAATAAAAAAATCGACGGTAAATACAAAAAAAACATTTATTTCCTCAAACAAATATATCTAATGTTTCAAGATATAAAAAAAGATTTTCGATTTCATGCTCAATGTTTAAAACATAATTTGTATTAAATATAAAAATTAAGTTTAACACCATAATATTAATATGAAATCATAATCTTTATAAGTATACTGATTATTTAAATCATTTTTAAAAAATTAAATTTAATAATAAAAATAATAATACCGAAAATGGCTTCTTCATTGATCCAAACTGCCTTCGCACTATTTTTGTCATCGACATCTATTCTATCATCTGTAACAGAAACTGATTTCTCTTCTTCCTCTTTTAATCGCGGTTTATCAGTCAACTTGCGATAATTTAAAGTATCACGCGATACCACTTTCTGCAACAATTTTCGAACCTAAAAAAAAAAACAAAACTTCATTAGTTCGCTGCAATTAGTTTATTATCAATCTACTGTTACCTGAGCACGCGACAAATTAAGCCCAAGGGTGTGCAAGACCTCTTCCACATCTTTATCGAACAAATACCCACAGTGGTTTTGATCGAAGTAAACAAACGACAACAACAGACCAGGGTCGAATGTAATCATTTTCGTTTTTTCTCTCTTCTTTTCAGATTTTTCTTTACTCTTTTTTTCATCACCTTTACGGTTTTCTTTTTCTCGTCTCTCATCCGAATCCTCCTCGTCAGCATCAATATCCTCAGATTCTTCTTCTCTTTCCTCATCCTCAACTTCTTTCTCCTCATTATCTTTACTCGGCTCTTCCCGCTTCTTTTTTTCCTTTTTACTACTGCTTTCTTCGGTTGACTTCTCTTTCCGGTCATGTTTATCCTCTTTCTTCTCATCTTTTTTACTCGTTTCCTTTTTCCTTTCTTTTTCTTTTTCCTCCTCCTTTTTCTCGGGTGCTTCAACTAATGCTCGATAAATACGAAATCCAAAATCTCTCATCATCATCTCGTTAAAAAGTTCAGCAAACAAAGACACCTACAAATAAATAAATTAATTAATTAATTAATTAAAATAAAATACTTTTTTGATTAAAAAAATATTACCTCAAATGAATGTTCTTTATTATCTTCTTGTCTATAATCTAGCAACACACTCAAACTCATGACTGTACAATCGAATTTCCCACTTTTCGCGACTCGTGACGGGTGTACGATGATACAGGCATTTTCTGGCAATAAATAACGTCGTTCTAAAGCAAGTCGTTCACGTTCCTCTTTCTGTTTCTTCTCTTCTTCCTCGTTTTTTCTCCTTTCTTCATCTTTATCAGCCACTTCGGTCTTTTCTTCGTCTAAATCTTGCGCATCAACTTGCATTTCGTTCTGGTTCTCCGCCTCTTCTTCCTCTTTTTCCGCTTCAGCTTTTAGCGATTTCAACAACCGAGCGATTAATTGAGACTTCAATCCCTTCGAATTCAACGCACGCGCTTCTAACTCTCGTCGAAGTTCAGCAACCTAAATAAAAGTTAAAATTTTTAGTATCAAATTATTTAGTAAATAGTGTAAGAAAAATCCTTTTCCCGAATTTAATATCAACCTTCATTGTTTTGGGATCTAGCTCGGAATGATGAGTGGGATCCTTCTTTGAAATCTCCTCAGTAGTGGCCTCTTCTTCTTCCTGCACAACCGTTTGGCAAAAAAGGAAACAAAAGAAAATAATAATAATTAATACTTAATAATAACAACTAATTCTTAGTTGTTTTTATTTTTTTATTTTTTAAAAAGGTATAAAATAAAAAAGCAATAAAATTAAGGGCCCATAACACCACCCTAAATCACTATTCAAGCAGATCTTCATTTTACCTAGAAATTTTTGGAGAAAAAAAAATAGCCAAAATTCTTTCGTGGATTTCATTTACAGAAATAAAAAAATCTTCATTTTCCCATTTTTAAAGACAAATTCTAAACTTTTTAAAATACTGTTGTAAATTTACTAATTTTGAATAATTTTCCCTACTATTACACAACCAAACATTCATTCACTACACATCAACATTCACAACGAAATTTTTTGGGAAAAAAATCTATTCAACGTCCTGAAATGAATTTTTTTCGTCTCCTAATTTGATGCAAACTGCCAACCTTATTTAACATTTTCTTTTCTTTTTGTCTTTTGTAAAATACAAACTGGTTTCGCTTCTCCATTTCTGATGTCGTAAACCTTTCTCTTGTAACAAAATCTATAAAATTAATTAGTTTTCTTCGTTTCAGGTCTTTTAAACATCCACTGTATCAATAAAACCAGTTTGTTTATTTTATTTATTTAAAAATAAAAGAAAATTCACTAAACAAACTGATTTTATATTTTATCCAAAGGGGCAAGGAATAGGGCACTAAACTAAGGATCAAATCTCGTAGAATGAAAAGGGAAAATTAAAATAATCAAAAAATAAAATAAAATAAAAATGAAAGAATTTAGTTGTTTCTTTTTCAAAAAGAAATAAACAAAATGAAAGGAAAAATTTGTTGAGTGGAGGAAAAATAAAAATGAAAGGGGTAACAACTTTGGTTTGAATTTTTATTTTGGTTTTCAGTGCCTGGTTCTCGTTCATCTCTTCCACCTCGTCGCGGAGTCTCTTGTTCAGCTGTTTTTTGTAGCTGGCTGTAAGGGCATCCCACTCGAGTCGTGTGGGGATACAGCTCCATACGTCTGGCAAGAAAATCACGACAGTTTCAACACGCGCAGGCACCAAACGCCCTTTGTGGCTCGTCTCGCCCCGACGATAGTAGACCTCAGCAAAGCGATACCTGCATAAGGGGAGTTAAGAAAGTCACAGCATAGTCAACGTCATCATGTCTCCGCTAGAAAACAAATAGAGTTAGCAAATAAATCAACCCCCATTGAAAAAAAGAATAAAAACAAAAACATTTCCCGTAACTGGTCCAAGTTAACATAAACCTATAAAAAAATGCCTGTTTTATTCATTTTCCTTTCTTTTCAATTTAGCTGCACATTTTTTTTCTTATTTCTTAAAAATAAATAAAACTGACATTGCAATTTATAGTAATAAAAAATAAAAATAATAAAAAAAAAATGTATAAAATAATAAAACATGCAAATCCTTTTCTTCTTTTTCACAACTTTGATTTCCTGGTGTATTAGAAATAATCACGTGTTCTTTAAATATTATTATTATTACTACTACTACTACTGTTATTACTGCTCAGTCCTCGATATTAAATACCCCGAAGCATGCAATTCGAAAATAATTAGAAATAAATAAAAAATAATAAAAAAAGCAAAAATAAAAATGAAAATAAAAAAATAATCAAGTTAATAAAGATGTACACAAGATTTACCATTGTGTGCATGCTGATAAATCGATATTTGTAAGCGCCTTGCACGTTCGAATGGCAGTTCGGATTAAAACCCTCGGATCTGATTCTGGATCTGGTCCGTCCAAAGATGGAGACCATGGTCCGCCGATAGCCATCGTTTCATTTTTTCCTTTTAAACCCACGAGGAAGTGAAGTAAACGAGTCGGATGAACAAAGTTTTCACGAACGTCTGTTGAGTCTTCAGCCAAAGCGCATGATTTCCTATAAACTTCTTCCAACGGTGGAGCTGCCAATAGCATTACCTTTTTAAAAAAAAAATACGAATAAATATTAAAGAAAAATTGTTATTAACTGTAATAAAAGCTCACTTTTGCACTGAACAAATGATCAGCATCCGGAGGTTCTAACACAGCTGTATTTTCAATCACTGGATCCACATCTTTTTGCATCACTTGAAATGAGCACGGACGATCAAATGAAAAATTACGGTGAATGGGAAATGCATCAATCCAGAGAAAACTAGACTGAAAAAAATCTGATGGGATGTACATGTTCTGGTATCTCTTCTTTAACTCGATTACATTCGCCTCTTTCCTAAAAGAAAATAAAAAAAAAAATTATATTAAAAATTAAAAATTATTAAAATTATTATTAGCTTACAGATCAACTGATATTTTAGGAATTTGAACCATGTAACGAGGAACAATTCTAGCTCTACGACGCGGTGGACTACGACTGCGCGGTCGAGGCGAACGTGATCTTTTGCGAGTAATGGGAGTTCTGTCTCGTTCATGATGTCGTTCCCTTTCACGTTCCCTTTCAATTCGACGATCCTCTCGCGGAGGACGTATGTCCCGATCTCTTTCCCGCTCTCTCCGAACTAACGGCGGCGGCGAATGACGACGAGAAGGCTGCATTTGACCTCCGGATCCACCTCCCATACGATTTAAATTAACGGGTCCAGATTGGAGAGACATGGAATGCACTAGAAAAATAAAAAAAAAAATAAATAAATAAAACAATTAATTAAATTTCAATTAATGTACCTGGAGGTGGCACTTGGTTGTATGTTTGTTGTTGCATGGTTGTAGAAGTCATGTTGGCAGATGCGATTGGCGGTGGATGTCCCCCTGCACTCATTTGAGCCATTGCTGACTGCATCGACATATTGGACGTCTGATTAGGTGCAAGTAGCGTCCCTCCTGGACGACCCATTCCAGTTGTAGGTGCTGGCTGAGGCACCTGGTTCTGTACCTGAGACTGCACGCAAACGAATGGCAGCTTTGGTAGGAGGATTTTGTTTACAAAATAGAAAAGGAAAAAACGGACGAATTTTGTTCATATTTCTATTTACCCTATTGTCCATGATCAATACCTGATTGGGCAAGAGTTGAATTCGGGTTGCGTTCCATTTAAATGGCATGTTGGGATTGTAAGTTGCTTCGACTAACACACGATCACCAACCTTAGGCATTGAGCCTTTAACAGTGCTAAAAATAAAAATAATAAATTAATTTTAATAATGATAATAATTAAATGTTATATTAAATAAACCTCGTTTGGAAGAAGACATCCTCATCAACAAAACCAAAGTTGTCATGGAGTTTCGTGACTCCTCCAGTAAATACGCGTTGTTTTGGTGGTTGTTGAGGTTGCTGTTGTTGATGTTGGTACTGTGGAGCTTGTTGCAGAACTCGTGGCGTTGGGTAACTCACCGTTTGCACAGGGGCAGAGGCTAAGGTGGTGGGTAGCGCAATGCCAGGCTACATAGATGAAATTATTTTCCAATTTTATATTCTCGAAACAAATTAAAACACAAATGTTACAATGTAATTTCTTACTGTTCCTACTTGTGTGGCAGCAAGTGATGTGGGCATTGCAACTCCAGGCTAGTTGTAATAAATGTGAGAAAAATGTCATTAGATATTTTCAAATGTAAATAAATAATTACAGTAATAATCGAAAATTGAGCATTAAATAGAGAAAAATACATCTTAAAAATCTATTACTACTAAAATATTACCATTTTTCTCATTAAATGCTCTCGAATTTCGTTAATTGAATACTTACTTGAGACAACACCGTTCCAACTTGCAACGAAGCATTCTGTGTTCAAAAATAAAAACATAATAAACTAATTTCTTAAATTTATTTACACAAAAATTTACTTGCTGCAATGCTAAAGAACCCAATCCAGTTGCATTTTGATTTGCTTGTGCAGCTGCTTGCTGCTGTTGCAATACAATACTAACTGGCGCTAATCCTAAAGCTAAATTAATATTTAAAAAATAAAATAAAATCATAATTATTACATCTTTCAAAAATAAATTATTACCAGCAGCAGCTGCAGCACTATACGCCTGCGCTGGATTTGCAACAGCTTGTTGTTGTTGTAGTAATGTGGCTCCTAAATTGGGTCCAGTTGCGACTCCTGGTCCTCCTAATCCAGCTGCACTCGCTGACGGTTGAGCTAAGAGAGTGTTAGTCAGCTGAGTAGGCTGCGAGAGGTTTGCAGCTGAAAATATTAACTCTTTTTCAATTTGAAGAGAAAACAGTGTAATTTTGTATTTTATTTATTTTACCCGTATTTCGGACCCACGGAGGATTTTTTCCGGAAGCTGCAAACTGCGACATGTCGTTTTTTTGTGGATGGAAAGTACGAAAAGATGCCACGTTGATGGATCAGTGAAACTGCTGCAGACAAAAGGGGGAAAATTATTTTATTTATCGTCAATTGTGCGGTTTATGGAGGATGATAAAGACAACACAATATAGGGCACGTGCCGTGCCTGTTTACTCGTATTTGTGTTGCTTTTCGTGCGATACTTGATGCATGCATGTACAACGATTGAGTTGAATTCTTAATTAAAGTCTTACCACGTTTCCATTCAAATCAAAGGTAACTAAACCAACAAAATTTCTCATCTGCAATTTGGTTTGCGAGTAGTAGACATTCTGTTCAACACAACAAGCGCATGACGTCATTAGCTGAATTCTAGGAAATGGCGACTGGAAGTGATTTCTAGATTTTGAAGCGTCGTTTCTTCATTTGGTTGCAGCGGCATCTAGGGTGAAGTAGTAAAAGATTCTTCTGTTTTTAAAATTCCGCTTAAATTAATTTTATCGATTTTTTTACCTTTAAATAAATTGATTCATGTTTCAAATTAATATTTAACGAAATTAAAAGCCTCTTAGAAACATGACTTTTATAAAATCAAGACTCTTTTTTGAGGAAAATATTGAATTCCATTTATTAACAATAACCACATTCACATTATTTTGCAAACTAATAACCTACACACCGAAAATTTTCATTTTATGTGAGATTTTATCTTAAAAAATTATATTTGAATTGTTTATTAAAAATTCATACGTAACAAAAATAAAAAAGACGAATGAAATAAAAATAATTTCAAGTAATATAATTTTTTTGCAATTCTTTTTCATCTTGAGAGATTAGATTGTTTCTTCTGTGTATGGAAAGTTCTGAGGCTGATATCCAATCAATATAGATCATTTTAGGCCCAAAGTTAAAAAGCAGAAAATGGAGGGAATCAATTTTTTCATTGTAAACATTCAAAGCAATGGAAGACAACCAGCACTTTTTTTTCCTAATGTAATAAAAAATATAAACAAATTACAGCAACTTGATAATTTCTAACATTTACAAAATTTCCAACTCTGACAAACATTATACTTTATTTATTCATAACAACTTTTTTTAATATAAAGATTGACAATAAAATTACATTTACACCTGAGCTTAAGTTAACTTTTAATAGTGAGAACATTTGACTAGTTTTGAAACCTTTTCAAACAAAATTATAATAGTAACTGTGTAATAAAAATAATGATACAAAAAATAGCTCACTATGAAATAGAAATATTTAATAAAGGCAGTGATACTGATAATAAAACTACGCAACATGAAAATTTGTAAAATTTCTTATATAAATTTTTTTTTTTTTTTTTACCATCATCACAAAAAACACTTGTACGTCATTTGGGATAACGTTTTATATTTGATATTCATCTTACTGTTAGATCAAATTTTACTTAAACACACATTTTATAGTCTATTAAAAACACACCATTTACGACCATTAATCAATAGTTTCAAAATGATGTTACAAAATTTGCCACAATATTCAATAACGTATTCAAATATCAAACAGAATTTCATACTAAGTATTTTGTATATTATATAATCTATTTCATTACATTTTTTTTAACTAAAATTAACTATATTATATTTTAATTCTTACTCAGTCTTTCATCCAGGGCTTCGAACTGGAACGAAAACCGGCAGTAAAAACCCCAAAAAACTGGTTTTTAGGGGTGGAACGGAACGGGAACAAAACCATTATATTTTTCATTCCTGAACCGTAATTGAACCGGTTCGGAACGGTTCGGAACCGGTTC
>JAQFZN010002769.1:0-10513 GCA_034687075.1 Geophilus carpophagus | reverse complement strand
GTTAATGTACTTTTTTATTTAAATTATTTTCAATATTGATGTCAAAAAGTGGCAAATTTCTGTTACACTACTTATCATTTTTACGTACTATGCCATGAGGTTGATTATTGTATAATTCAATCTTACAATTCACGAGCAAGGATAAGTCAATGTTTTCACTGTGACAACATTTTGGATGAAGTAGAGTCAATGTAGGCTACTGATTTTTGATGAAACATACCCACTCCAACTTTACTGTACAATTTTATGGAAGCAATGGCATTCAACAATGTTTGAACAACATGTTTCAAGTATTTTCTGAACAAACACCACAACCAACTACTATTAAATTAAGCTCACCTGAATTCCATACAATAATAACACCAGAGTTAAAAAAATTGGTTCACATTTTTATGAAACATGATCATGAAATAAGGATTGTCGGTGGAGCAGTTTGTGATTTACTAATGCATAAAATACCTGATAATGTTAATTTTGCTTCAACTACTACTCCTGAACAGATGACAACAATGTTTGAGCAGGAAAACGTTCACATGTTCAATTCAAAAGGAAAAATGCATGGCACTGTAACTGTATGAATTGATGACAAAACGAATTTTTCAGTACTTTATTATTTAAATATAAAATTATACATATCAAATTTGTAATTATCTAAATGTTTGTTACTTTTTTGTTTTAGATTACCACTCTGTGAATAATTTTTTTAATAGGTGATGGCAAAACTAAACTTGAATTTACTACAGATTGGTATTTGGATGCACGGTGTTGAGATTTACCAATAAATGCTATGTTTTTGGGTAAAACTCAATTTTGATTTTCAAAATTGGGAGGTAGGAATTTTTTAAGGCTGTGGTAATTTATTCACTTATACTGTTTGTTTTTTTTAGGCTGTAGGGGCCTAAATTTCCAGTTTCTGGGAAGAAGCTTTTTGAGCTAGGGCTTCCACCCAGGAGGAAATGTGATTTTATTTTGTGAGCTATGAGGAAACTTTGGTTTGATAGTTCATTCACTTTAACAGAAAAAGACTTGCTAAGTCGATATAATGACATTAAAATAGAAGTTAAGGAAAATTTTGATACATTGAAATGTAAAAAGAAAAAACTGTCCTAATTAATGGTGAATAAATTTTAATTTATGTTTTTTATAAGCATTAAATGTTATAAGTAAACTGAAATCTATTCTTTCCTACAGTATTCTAAGTAACTTGACAGTACATTAATATTACAAAAACCATGTGACGGGACTGGTGTTAAACGTCATTAAGGAAATTATGACAACGAGATAGTTCGAAATCAAAGTAAACTATTTATTCGTTTGTTAAATGGCTTTAACCTAATCTACTAAAATGATTAATGCCCAGGAATACAAAATGGCGTGCGGCCTGCACAAAGACTTGTACAAAAATATAAGGAGAGATTCGACTCTCTCTCTCTTGGAGAGAGTGGACTCACCTCGCACAAAACACTAGAAATTACACCTTTAGAATAACATTGGAAGCCTTAAGTTAAAATTGTACATTGAAATATATTAATAAATTGATCTGCACACATCAAAATGGTTAAATGAATATAACTGTTTTCATTAGCAAAATATAACACTTTAAAGATAAAAGATTACTTATTAACATAAGTGGATAAATTACAGTGTTTGAAAACAATACAGGACATAATTACGCAAAAGTTAACTACTCACTATGATTAATATAATAAACTAGTATAAGATTGCCATTGACATTAGTACATAAATTACCATCTTTAAAAGGAGAAATTACCCACTATAACTATTAAACTACTCTAAGCAAATAAGACTAAATTTGAGCAAAACAATATAATAAAACATAATTAAAACATGATAAAACAGAGAACTTAAAATACAACTAAAAAGAGGACAGCTCTGGTCTAGGGGAAAACGCTTTCTTCTTTGCAGTTCACCTGTATGTCACAAAAGAAAGGTATGACAATAATAATATTATCACGTTAAGAAAACACTGATTTCACGGAAGTGAAACAAACAAATTGAAAGCAAAAGAGTATAGGATAATCTAGTTTTTAGCTTACTGCACAGGAAGAGAACCTCAGCGCCTAAACAGGGTCGCTTGAGTAAGAGCCTCTACATGTCCAAGAGAGGACATACAAAGTATGAGAAGTGGGAGTCGACCCATGCATAACAGCGATGCTTATAACACGGCAATTTGGCAAATACAGCCCAGCATTTAACAGCGTCACTACATTTTACAGCGATTCCCAAGACAGGGACAATGGCAATACAGCCCTGCATTTAACAGCGTCGCATGACAGCAATTTTCAAAATCGGGACTTTACCTAATCACAAGGCAATAAATCAAGCATTCAAGCAATCAGTTATCAAGTCAATAGCATTCCAGGAGGAATAAATGGTTACATGGGTATTTATGAATATTTTGGGTATAACTTACTTGTCCCAAGGGGACAAGGAAATTCTGATCCCTAATTGGCTATTCAAATTCAGCCAACCTATTCTAGAAAAAGGGAATAATTAAGCTATCTAATTATTATTTATTGCATCATAATCTAATATAAGCTATCTTAATGCCATCTATTGACAAGATAAAGAGATAAAACAGGCCAATCCCGTCACAACCAGACTTCGTTTACATGTGTAAACATCAAGATTAAGAATATAAAATGAATCAATATACAGTCAAACTTCTATAACTCAAACTTCTATAAGTCGAATTTTTCTATATCTCGAATTTTTTCGAAAATTTTTGCATCACGATCGCATTTTACATTATTTCTGTAACTCAAATTTTCTACATCTCGAATTTTTTTCGGTGAACTATGATGATTTGACTTAGGGAAGTTTGACTGTACATCTAAAATAAAACAAGGGATAAGTCAGTTTTTGAATAAAGTTTAAAAAGCGGTACTTTTAAAATACTGTGTGAGGTAATTAAAAAGAAAAAGTATAAATCTGGTGTAGACTTATCCAAAACATTTAATATTAGGAGCGAATTTTCTAGCTGGTTTTTTTCCTCCTGCTTGCCTTTGGAATAGGTAATTATGAAAAGCATCACATGTAGAACTCATTAACCTTCGCAGTACCAATAATTTTTTCACCTTCCAAACCCCAACCTGAGTCAAATTGGACACATGCACTGCGCATGCACAGATAGTCACGTGACCTGTATGGAGACAGCACATTGTAATGCTTGTCTCTGCTTAAACTGTTATCTACATTATTATCATTACTATCATCATCACTATCAGTATGTGATTATGATGGAATAATATCTGGTTGATCATCTCGTATACACAAATTCTCATTATCTGTCAAGCATGCATCGTCATAATCATTATTTTCTGGATCACTAAAATTTTCACTATCACTGCTGTCCATATTTTCATGTTGAATTAGCTCTAAAGCTTGCATCTGTTTTGTTGTAACAGGCATTTCAATTTTGCTTTTTAATATAATATATTGTATTTATATATACAAAATTTTAGTTGTAATGTATCTTAAAAACATGCTATTGGTCAGTTATGACGTATCTCAAAAACATTTTAATTGTAAATTGATATGTAGTGACATATAGTGGTAATATATGATATTAACCTGTAATCTACAAACCCCCCCTCTTAATCCTTTCAATTCCTCTTTAATCCTTTAATGGTGTATTGCAGTGAAGTTTTTAAGGGAAAAAATGACTTAAATCTTACAACATTGACCGTTTATTTTTATAATTAATTATATAAATTACAAATTTTTTTTTTAGAATGATTTAGAAATATATTTTCTAGGAACTCAGAAAATTTGATTATAATCCATAACTTCTTTGTATGATTATTTTAAGAATTTAGATGTCTGTGTCAAAAAACACACAGCATGGTACTGCAAAGGTTAACTTAATTGTCATTGAATTTGTTTCCTACTAAAAATATAAGCAAAAAGGAAGGAAGAAAACCATGTGATGTTTTGAGTTATTGCTTGAATTAAGCATTTGAAAACATTACAACTCAGTTGCAGTAAATTATAGTACGAGTTCAAGAAAATAAAATTGAACTTAAGATACAAAACAAAATTAATATAATTCATATGTTCATCAATTATTTGTCGGGTTATTGTTGCCACATCTGAAATTGTTGTGGTCCACACTACTGTTTTATTGCTTAACATCCGTTAGGCCATGGTTTGTTTGTTTGTTTCACTCAAGGATGTTTCAGAATTCTGTCAATAGATGCTGCTGTAATCAACACATGCGCAGATGTGAATGTAAATATTGTGTATTCAAGAGAAGTTTGTATCTCACTAATCCTCTCCTTTTACCTATTGTACACTATGCCACTATATGCAGCACATTAAGAACATTTATGTATTTAACTTTACACTATTATAACCAATTATAATTTTATTTTTAAAATATTACTTACAACATAAATGAATTTTTTACTGTAATATATAGTATATATATTTAACTTTTATAAAGTTTAAGTGGAATACAATAAAAAAAATTTTATTCAGAATTACAAACTTTCACTAACTTATACCTTGTTTGCACCAAAAGTAGATTTAGCTTAAACTGGTTTACCTTAAACTAGTATAAGTTAATCCAGATTTTAATCAGATTTTAAAACTAGTTTAAAGGCTTAAACTAGTTTACATTTTTTGGTGCAAACAAGGTATTACAGACAAATACTTAAAGTTTGTTTTTATTCATGTATGTAAAAATTGCTCATTGTTTTATAAATGTCTTAATTTTATATTGCAATTGCAAAAACATATTATTAAAATACATATACACAATTTTTATAAAACTGCACATTACAAATATGCATATTTCTTATTATCTTGTAAATAGAAAATAAATACATAGTACTAAATCAAATTATATGTATGTAGATTTTATGAATGTCCAAGAAAATTCACAAAATAGATGCTCACTTATTTAAAGATACATAGAGGATCTTTAATTGAATATGCCAGTCATCACGTTTTATGGTTAAAAAAACTGTACAATTTTTGATGTTAATAATGTATTTTATTAATATTTTATTCTATTTATACTAATTTAGAAGCTGGGACCATACATTTGAAAATAACTCTGTCCTTAGTTCATCAGTAATCACACTTAAGAGTTCAATTTAGCAAATCAAATCCAAATCAAACCATTAATTTAAAAATCATAATTGAATCGAATCATTACTTTAGAAATTGTAATCAAATCAAATTGAATCCAAATCAAATCCAAATCAAACTCGAATCGAATCGAATTTGAAGCAAATTGAATTTGAATCAAACCAAATATGAATTAAATGGAATGCATTCTATTGGTGTCAAAAATTATTTTTAATTGTATTTTTGTGTTGTTTTTTAATTTATAATTTTTTAAATTAAATTTTAATTATATTTAGGATTAGAAATCACAGAAGGAAATCCTTATGTGTGAAAGCAAATCAACCGTTTGGGCTTAAGAAATAATCAAATAGAATCTAAATTGAATCAGATTAAATAAATCTTTTATCAAATCAAATTTGAACCAAATGGATTTGATTTGATTTGATTCAAATTTAATTTGCTCTTTATCGAATCAGTAAGATTTGTCGAATCCAAAACCTCCATGTGTGCACGGAGATAATCAAAGCTTTGAAGCTACCAGTAATGGAAGCAACAAAACAAGTTCACATTATTGAAATTCCCACAATGGAACCAGTAGATGAACCAATGGAAATGTTTCTGACAGAGTTTGAGAAGCTGGTCTGCACAATGCAGGTGGAAGATCCAGTATCCAAACCTGTGGCTGAGCTGACTAAAGCCCCAACAGCCCCACTATCACCATTTTTATGGGACCCTGCACTCAAAAATCCTAAGTTTTTGCAAAACGAGGATAAATTTCTAGGTTATAAGACAAAGTGAATTCAGGAAACACATAAACATCAAAACAAAAATGAAAACCACAGTTGTTCAAAGAAAAATGAGCATTTTTCCACAATAAAAATCAAAAAGATACTTTTTGGCTCAATGCATACCTAAAAAATTGTGATAGTTTTGCAAAAACTAGGATAGATCTCCAGGTGCTAAGTAATGTCAGGCATAGCAAACTACAAGGGTTGTTGGGACTTCAAGACCTTCAAATCAAAGTTTGAAATCATTTGGTCTCAGTGGCTTACTTGGGTATGAAAGAAACAAAAAATTAATTTTGTCAGATTAAAAATAGCAAAGACAGGGACCCAAATATGACCACTTCTTGCCAAATAGGTTTGGAGCATAAGTTTTGGCCCTCTGTGCAATGGTTAATAATCATAGCACTTGGCAATAAGTAAAATTATAGAGAAGGAAACTATACTTATACTGTAACTTTTTAGGGCCAGTTAAATTTCTCAGACAATTCTTGGCCCATGATCTTTACAAAAAATTTAAAGCATAGCTGCTATGTACAGTATAATAATTCAAACTTTTGCTTTCCAGCTGTGCTATCCATCCCACAATCTCTAAAAAACCAATATTTTTTCTGCTTGGGTGTCTCATTTGTCATGGTAGGAAAAGGTTGACTCACTAACTTCACCCCCTCATCCAGAGCTGGGGAGAGGATGCAGTCAATAAAGAACAGACTTGAGAGAAACAGTTGAATAATAAAAGAATAATCATGAGAATGATCTTCGTGAGAATGATCTTTGTGAGAATGATCTTCGTGAGAATGATCTTAGTGAGAATGATCTTCGTGAGAATGATCTTTGTGAGAATGATCTTCGTGAGGATATTAACCAATATGAAAGAAAGAAATTTGAACACGAGGATTTAACAGATGAAATAGAAAATGAGAAAATACCGTATTTTATCACATGTATACACAATTTTACACACATCGCACCTCAGTTGCAGCCTATACAAGGGTGAGGTTTATACAAAAAACTAAAACAATAAAAAAATTATAAATTTGTTAAAAATAAAAACAAAAATAACTAATTTATTTACATCTTATCATCAGCTAAACTATGAAATCCATTAAAATTAGAAGTATCTGAGTCTGAATCAGATATTTCTAAGTCTTTTATATCAGAGCAGTTGTCTAAAATAATCCCACATTTTTTTAAATTCATTTATAATGATTGTTGATTTAACTTTATATCAATAGAGGTGTATGATTTTTAATTAAGCATTATTTCTAATTTAATATTCAATGTTGTTATTTGTTACATATATATTACATATTTTATTAACCTTATGTTAACATTATTAACACTATACTTGTGTGCAGCCTATACTCAAGGTGTGGCTTATTCAGATAACATTTATGTTATAAGCCCAAACATGCTGCTTATACAGAGATGTGGCTTTTTTATAAGGGCAGCTTATACACTAAAATACGTTACAAAAAAAAGAAATGAAAGAGAAAAAGAGAATAAACAAGAAACATTAAGATAGACCAATAAAACAGAGGAGAGGCTATCAGCAAATTTACCTCAATGTGTAGTGCAGGTGGGAAATATTTGAAAATGGGTTTACGTGAAAAAATTTTGATTGAAGGAATCTGAAATGTGGAATTTTTTGTATGTATTATTAGTGTGAACATGTTAATCACTTTGAAGAATGTTTATTATTCACTGATAATTGACAATCTTATATCAATTGTATACTGTAATGGAAAGGGGTTATACAGTATAGTTGAAGATAGTTTAAACTCAGCTAAAATTCTACTTCTTGCAAAATTAGAAAATGAAGAGAAAACTGTCAATTCTACAAGTACAGTTGATGCTGAAAACAGACCTGCTGATACAGATTTAATTAATCTGATCACTACAGCATGTGATTCAATTATCACAAAGGCACTTAAAACACAATCGGAGTTATGCTCGATGTGCAAGGGAGCACATAAATTCTCTGACTGCCTAGAGCTAAAAAACTTGTTCAAGGGGTTAGCCGACACCCCAACCATTGCTTCAAAAGATCAATAGATGATCAGTTGGACACAGAAATCATCAATGAAGAAAATAAAGAAAAAGAGTCAGCTACTGATTTCCTAAATTACTCAACTTGTTACAATTCACCTTTATTACATTTGGATATTTATTTGAAATCTATAATCGGAACAGTCGAATCTAACTCACCTTATTTAAAGCATGATTTAAGTCCATCAATGACTAAGTTATCAATAGATACAGTTAAAAAAATAGAATTTCCAGAGGATAACAAACTTAAGAAAGTTATTGTATGACCAATTATTGCCTTTCTTTGACGCTTGGGACGTTGAAGGAGTTAGAGGACAAAACATAATAAAGAACGACACGTAATCATATTTAAGTTCGACAAATCTTTATTTGCTGCAGCCTTTTCCCATGATCTACGTTCATATGAAGCTTGCTACAAGCAAGTCAGCATTGCTCTGAAGCCCAGTCAAATGTTCTTGGTCAGTTGGTCTAACTTAGACCTCGCCTTGCATTGCAGCAAGGTTTGGACTTCACTCAAGGGCCTGCAGGCACAGGTCCAGGTTGGGTCGCCCATTGCTAGGTTGACCGACAGGACTGTGCTATCACAGCAAGATTGTCTTTCTTTTGGCCCATCATCTAAGTCTGCGAGGAACATCAGATGTGCGTCAAACCAAGAGAGCTAGGAATGTGTCCTTCTCGGTATGCCTCTTAAAGCAAGACTTTGTTCCTTCAGACAGGATGTGGACTAAGTCAAGTGACCGATCAGAAGGAGACCTCTGATTGGTCATGACCACATAATCTTGAACCCCCTTCTTCTATCCCAGTGACCTCTATTGGACAGGGTGGTCTGATTAGCGGTCACAATTACCTTTTGGGATTCCGGTGCCACATCCTGTTTCATTGAAAAACATCTTGTCGAACAGATGAGAATTCTGGATTCTGCAATCAAATCAATTTTTTACTTGTTCATACAGCTAGAGGCCAATTTATAGTCAACAATTTCACTATTAGTGCAATGAAATGGATACAATGTCAACTTCGAATTTTTGATATTACTATCTGAATTGTCCAACTGCATAATAGGCCACTCCTTTGTCAGATTAACCGGCATCTACAATGCTGCTAAGTACAAAGAGTTTAGGAGCACAGAGATTCCTAATTTTCAAGTCCCCTACTTAAAAGCTGCAGAATTTATGCATCTCACAAGAGAAGCTAAAACTTTAATTTGCCCTACACAAGTAGTACCACTCAGCCCTAATCTTCTACCAGGTGACTGGATCAAAACTGCAATTAACAACAGTGATGCACCTCCTGACAAAAAAGAGAATTTCAGAGAGACCCTCGTAAAATGTAAACATGCATTTTCTCAAAATCACGGAAAGTGTAACCTTGTTACACACAAGATTAACTTTAAAAAAGAGTTACACTATGTGGATACTGCATGTCTAATCCCCACTTTAAAAAGCAGGGAATATAAAATATATGAACCTAAACCTTCTAAGGTTATTACGCCTAGCTTAAATAAAACTAAGCAAAGCAAATATAAAACTAAGGGACAATAGAGCCAAAACGCTTTACCTTAAGTGTTCCCTTAAATAAATAAACTTAGCAGGCCCTAACTATAAACAAGATAGAAATTTTCTAGTAAGTTTAGAAGGCTGTGAAAAAAAAAGAGTGGCATCCATACTGAACAAAACCAAAGGAGTACGATCGTTTATGACAGCAATCATTAAATTTCCAATTACAACATTACGCCCCCTTGCTGTTATAAGTCCAAAATAACAAATTTTGTTTCTATAAATAATATACGAATCAACTTTACACTTGAAAGTTATTTCCAATCAAATATACCATTACAAATATTTTTTAGTTTTTACTATTTAGCCATTTAGTGAATATATCAACAATATTCTCTTTGCCCAATATAAACTTCAATCTAAAATAATCTTTATCAAACCAGTCTCTCACAAAGTGCCACTTAATTTTATTATGTTTATTTCGAGAATTTTCATTGAGGCTACATGAATAATGATAAGCACTTTGTGAGTCAGTAAAGACTACTGGCAAATTATAAGAAATATCAAATGACAAGTAATTATAATTAAAAATGTTATCCAACCAGTGAATTTCTTTCACTATGACTACAATGCCCATAAATTCAGCTTCCATCGAGCTGAGTGCCACAATTGATTGCTTCCTGCAATTCCAGGCAATAGTAGCACCTCCTAAATAAATAATATAGCCATTGAAACTCTTTCGGTAATCTTGATCATTACCCCAATTTGCATCAATAAACCCATATAAATTTATTGAATAAGATGCTGTATTTACAACATACAGCAATACCTGTAGCAAGAATCTCACATGCATTTGAGTAAAGCAAGTATTATACTGGGACAGAACTATGACCGAATATATGATATCTGGCCATGTTTGAGAAGCTAATAACATTATCTTCTGTACTTTTATCTTCACAGAACAAAACAATGTTGTTTACATATATTAATAAGACACAATTGCTTTCAAACATACATGTGTGACGGCCGCCTATTCTGGTGTGAAATTGAGTGACTAAAGCATAATTCTATAACAAACTACATTTTATTCTA
>JAQFZN010002768.1:0-10514 GCA_034687075.1 Geophilus carpophagus | reverse complement strand
TTTCAGTTAAAGTGATATGAAATTATTTAATCTTGAATTTATTGCTGTTTAATTTTTTTGCACAAAACAATTTTTTTCTATACGTAGCTTGAATATATAACTATATATATATAACTAAAAAAGATTCCACGAATAAAAAATGAAAAAGTTATGTTACTATTATTGTTGTTTGCATTTGTTGTATAGTTAAATTTGAATAAAAATGTTAATAGTTTTAAAAGTAGTTTCTATTTAATTTATTTTTGAGGTGAATAATTGAGCCGTACACAGTATTAGAAGTATGAATAATATATGTGGTGGTGTTTATTGACTTATAAACAGTTAGAGCTGTCTGCTTTTACAAAACACTCTTACACTTCAGGAACACTTAATCAGCAAAAGGATTGTTCAATAACATCTCACATGGTATTTATACACTCGTACAAAGGATGTGACATCATCGCCACACGCGCCAGACACATGACCCCATGTCTGCTCATTACTCGTAACACAATAATACATGTCAATCACAATATAAAAAACATTTCTTAATTATAATATACAACATTATAAATTAACTTTGGCATCTTCCAGATACCACAATTTTAAGGTTCTACAAAGTCTGAGTAGTTATGGTCTAAAAAATCAAAAAATAGTATTTTAAAAAGCTCTGTTCTGTCTTAAACGAATATTAATCAGGATGAAATATAATATCAAAAATGCTATAATTTATTCTCCGCTTTATATGCAGAACCAACTCCAGCAAGCTTTATTTAGAATGATCTATTTCATACATGCGTATAATTCGCAAACTGTACTTTTTTATAATCCAAATAGTGATTTCATCATCAACTCATAATAAGACCGCACAGGTTTACATAAAATAAAGATAAAGTATACTTATTTTACAGATCAACTATTATAATTTTTGTGTTTTATGTTGGAAATTAAATTACCATAACATTATGAAATATTTCTCATCACAACGATTATCAATGTTCACTTTTACACAGACAAATCAAATTTCTGAAATTGTTAACTCTTGACAATAAAAAATCTAAAAACTAAACTAATTTATTTTGAAGAATTTTACCACAACTGGATTTATAAACAAAAAAAACAATGTCACATTACAGAAAAAATAAGAAAATAAAAACATTTAACGATAACAAAAAATTATTTGTCAACTTTGCTATTTTGGTACAATATTTGACATTACATTTCATATGGAAATGTTGTTACCTACTGTATGGATTATTCGTAGCTTTTCAGGACAGTTGTGTGAAATTCACCACACATGTCCTGGATAGGCTTATTATAAACTTTGTCGAACATCCTGGCTGAAGACCAGTCTGCTGCCTTTAATATCTGTTGAATTGAGACACCCTGGGTAGCTGCTATAGAAGTAGCAGCTGACTTAGTGGAGTGAGCAGTAAAGAGAGAAGTGTCAATTCTGGACAGAGCAAGAATGGACGATACCCATCTGGAAATTGAGGTTCTAGAAACTGGTAAATGAGGTCGAGAAACTACCAGGAATAATTGCTGAGAGTTATTCCTAAATGAGGCAGTAAAGTCAAGGTATTTCTTAACTGCTGTCACTGGACACAAGTTGGAGTTACCAAATACGTGGAAAATAAAGGAAGCATCAGAGCTGGACTTGTGTGTACCAGTCAAAGGGATGATGCAAGATAAAGAGATAAATTTAATATTACAAAATAAAAGCCTAAGGTCAGCCGCTCTGGCTGCTGAGGCTAAGGCTAATAAAACTGAGGTGCACTGGTTTAATTGTAGGAAGGTTGCATCAGCACCCAGGGCAAAAGAATCAAGAAATCTGAGCGCGGTACCGACGTGCCAGATGAAAACTGAACGAAGTTTCCGGGGTTTTCCCGCGATAACCCCTTTAACTATTTGCATCATTAAAGGATCGAGGGCAAAATTCTCACAGCCTAAAAAAACTAGGGTCTGGGAGATGGCAGATTTATGACCTCTAATAGTAGAAACACTAAAACCCTTCTCGGCTAAATGGATGAAAAAGGAAGCAAAGTCGTTTAAAGATGAGCAAAAAGGGTCTACCAATTGGGTGGTTGCCCATTTGGTCCAGTTCCTCCAGAAAGAATCGTATTGTTTGCATGTTGACAACTTCCAGGAGTGACCGAGCCATTTAGAAGTGGAGGCAAAAAAGTCTTTCTGTTGCAGGAAACTGACGATAGTTTCCATGCAGCTAGAGTAAGAGCTCTGGACTGCAGCATTGGGTGTGGTTCATTGAGGTTGTTGCACAGTAGGTGAGGCAATTGGGGAAGGAGAACAGGGTTCTCCACCGCCATTGACCAAAGTAACTAAACAAAAAGAAAAAACAATGAGCCTCAAATTGCTTGTAAAAAACAAGAATAATTAGTAAAAAACTGAGACTTACAGGAAACTATCCTTGCGTTGGCCAGACCGGTGCCACGAGAACAAGTTGAGTCAGTGATTCAGATTGACGCAGCTTAGTCAAGGTAGGAGTGATTAAACAGAATGGGGGAAAAGCATAGAAAAGCTTATCGGAAACCCATTCTTGTATGAGAGCGTCGAATGCAACTGCCTCTAGACATGGAAAGCAACTAAAGAACTTGGGAAGCTGAGTGTTGTTTTGGGAAGCAAATAAATCCATTTTGAAAGGTCCCCATCTATGAAGGAGATCTAAGCAAACCAAAAAGAAGAGTTGCCAGTCCCCTGAATCTAAAATTGCCCCTCGAGAAGCGTGGTCGGCAAAGACATTCAGTTTGCCTGGTATGTGCTTGGCTTAAATAGTTAAACCACGCGCCATTGCCCAAGACCAAAGGTCCTGTGCAATGGCTGTCAAGTTTGGAGCTCGTGGACTGCCCAAATTGTTGATAGCCGCGATGGCTGCCGTATTGTCAATTTTAATTTTGATGATTGCGTTGTTAAAGTTGATGGCAAAGAACTTGAGTGCTCAAAAGGCCACTAAGAGCTCGAGTTCATTAATATGTTTCAATCTAAGATACCCGGGCCATTCCTCACCAATGGAAGTGCCATTTGAGTGGGCACCCCAGCCAGATAGTAGTAGCATTTAGCTATAACTCGGCAGAGTTTAATGAATACATATGGTCTAGGGCCCAAACTAAAAGGTAAAACGCCCAATTCATAAAGTGTACCCTTCCACTGAAACCTTAAATATTTACGCGAGTTAGGGTGGATGGCCACTGTCCAATAAGCGTCAGACATGTCGATCTTTATCATTAGAGAATCTTTGTCAAGGAAGGAGATAGCTGTATTCACACTCTCTATTTTAAAATGCATATATGGGGTAAATTGATTATAGGTTTAAGGTTAATGATGGGCCTGTGCCCCCCCTTTTTTTTTTTTTAGAAAAAATAAACAAAGAAGAAACAAATTAACCAGGGACAGGGTAAACCGGGTAAGCGGCACCCTTCTCAATCATCGACTTTACTTCCTTGTCAATAAGCATCTCTATTTCAGGAGTAAAAGAGCCCAAGTTAAAGCTAGACTGAACTGGGGTGGAAATAAAGGGAATTTTGTATTCCTGAATTGTGTTAAGAATCCATCTATCACTTGTAATCAATCGCCAAGTGTCAATAAAGAAAGTCAATCGCCCTGTGAGGGGAACGATTTCTGGGACTACAAAACTTTTAAGAAAATCTAATATTTTTTTTAGGGATGGCTGCTCTCCCACGTCCTCTTTGACGGTGTGCTCCTCGAAAGGGCTGTGGGGGATAGTAAGCATTCTGCTGTTGTTGGTACGGTGCCATGCTGGCAAATGGTTGTCTGCAATTGGCGTAAGGTCCGTTTGGCATAAAGTTCCTTCTGTTCTGTGGCGGATAGGGGTTGTGGCCGCTTCCATCCTGCCGCTGAAAAAACTGACGATGTTGCTGGGGTTGTGCCATATTTCGCAGGATGCTCTTCCTGAGCTTGCCGAAGCTATCATATTCACCAACGTCTTTGGTGAATGTTTGGAAGAAAGCCCCTTGGAACAGAGTCGTAGCGAGGTTTTCATCTCGAGCGCCGGTCCAAACGTCCTTATACCGACCAGCCGCTATAAAAAAGTAAAAAAAAATTAGAATAAAGAATTTAAAAAAAAAAGAAAACAAAAACAATAGTTACTGGCATCGATGATGCGTTGTTTCCGTTCTTTATCGACCAAGCGGGACGCGTTTAGATTAAAGGCTATGACCGCTTTCATAGCCTTAAGATTTTTGACAAAGGCTGATTGCCCAAAACTCTGTCAAAATCATGAGTGGCTACAGCAGCAGATCAAAGGATCTCAAATCCAAAGCCGGAAAGGAACTTCTCTTTGGCCCCGCTGGAAGGAGGTTTTGTTAGATGCGAGCCACCGCTTAAGGTTCTCATCTAATGTCAAATGTTTAAGAAAAGGCAACTGTTTGGTCAACTTTGGAAAGAGCTTAGAATACTCCTTGACTTTCTTGCTTTTCTTGTTCTTAAAAGACTGTACAAGAGTTTTCTCTGTCTCTTTAGAAGAAAAGGTTTTGCTTCTTAATCATCTGAGGCTTCATCATGGGAAGAACCATCGTCCGTGCTTGGAAGGTCAAAAACCTTGCAATTCGCCCTTCTGGGAGGCTCAAATGGGACCAGGGCCTGACCGTTGTCAAATCGGCCTAAAACGAGAGAAACAGCGTTAAAAACAGGCTATGCAATGCAGTGAAGCTTTAGCGTGTTTTCTAGGGGCAGCGCCGTAAAAAACCCAGAAAACACAAAACACTGAAATTTTGAAATTTTTTCAAAATGGTGGAAGGGTATTGGTCACAGGAAGTGACCTATAACAAGAAATCTTGAGATTCCACGAGATTTAGCGGAAAAGCTCGATTTGCGCTAAAAAGCGCGAGAACATCTAAAATTTAAGTTTTTAATGTAATTTGAGCAAAGAAAGGAAGCTGGAACTAAGGGCTATAGATAGGCGCAATACGTTACAACCAGCAACAACACATTCCTTCCAGAAAGATTCCCGGCCTGATGGCAATCCATCTCCATCAAGGTGCAAAAAAGGAAAACTTTATACAATAACCCTAGAAGCATTGACTTGATGGGCCCAAGCTCAAATAAAACAGCAAAAATTAAGTAAAAATGTTTAGGACTTACTATATCAGCATCCTCGTACTGGTCGGGGTCGTCAGCCGGTTCCTCGATCTGCGGCGGGCACGATTGGCTCTGTTTCGCCAAAAGCTTTTTTGAGCATTTCTCGATCATAGATTCCATGTTGAGACCTTTCTGGCCAGAAGTAGAAGCCCCAGTTGTCGGTTCTGCTGGCGGAATGCGTGGTAAAAGCGATAAGCTTACCACCGGCGTGGAAACTGGTGTAGAAACCAGTTTGGAAGGTTTCCTAACTACCTTCTTAAGGTCCTTTTGCGACATTTCTAAAAATATATCTAAAAGTAAATCTAATAAAAAATTGGAGACAGAATTCTAACATGCTGACCATTATTCAGTAAAGATTAGACTGGGGATCCACCAGGGGTCTCTGGCTTATATAGCCCGAGTGAAACCTCTGGCGGGTAACTTTGAAAATACTGATAAATAACGTGATTGATTGGACAATCTATAGGTAACAACATTTCCATACAAAATGTAAATATAACTGATCACCATATACAAATTAGGAAGGTTATCCGCTTTGCAATCAACCCAAATTAAGAGTAGCAAGTTTTGTGAAAAACAAATTCAAAAAATTTGATTTTCGAAAGTGCTTTGATTGCACAACTAATTTTTTTCATTGTCTTCAAATTTGTCACCAGATGTCAGGTAGATAAGTTTTACTCTTGAAATTATTACCAAATTCATTCACCAGATGGTGCTGTATTTAGTTTATTATTTTTTTTCCATTGTCTTAAATGGGAAAATTGTTTTTCGATGATTATTCTTCAATGGTATGTTGAACATGAACATACAACCCCTTACGACACTCAGCATAATCCACTTGATCGTCATGGCAAGTTTGGTCATGATCGGCCGTATGGTTTCAGAAGAGATGTGCGACAAGCGAAATACAAAATTGAACCCTAACACGCTTTGCTCGCTAGGCTTAAAAATAAATAAATAATTAAATAAATAACATATTTATCTGAATTTATTAATTTTTATCATATTTTACAATAGACCTGCAAGAAGATCATAATTAAGATTATGATTATTCCCTTCACCTGTCTGTCCAGTAAAACCATCATCCTCATCATCTGAAGACTGTGTGTCTTCATTAGGCTCATCAGCAGTTTGCTTCATATTAACTTCATTTTTCCTTCTGCAAATATTTTTCTGTCGATGGAATTGTGGTAGTATCAGTAGTTGCAGTACAAATGGTACTAATCAGGGCATTTTTTGTGGCGGTACATGCTGGTATGGCATACCAGAACCTTTAGTTTCAAGCCAAACAAAAAAAAATTGTTATCATTTTATTTTAGTCCAGGCCATTTTGCCCGAGCTATACTGTCATGGTACCACTTGACACAAACCAATCACTAGACGAAGCAGATGACTCAACACCAGCTAATAAAACTTTATTTCAGAAACTTTTAGGAAGTTTAATGTACCCTATGCTATGAACCAGGTCAGACCTAGCCTTTCCCACAAGTGCACTCTCACAATACATGCATGAGCCAAAAGAAATTCATTGTCAGGCAGCCAAATGACTAATCCAGTATCTGAAAAGGTGAATTGAAAAATCATTATACCTGCAGTAGAGTGGCAAACTACTCACCTGCTACACAGATGCAATGTGGAAATATGGTAAAGGAACCAAAAAATTGACATCCGGATATGTCATCATCGTCGCCGACAACCCAATAATGTGAAAATCAAAGAGACAGACAACAACATCATTGTCAAGCTGTCAATCAGAGATTACAACTATCACTGAGTCGTTAAGAGAAGTTGTATGGCTAATCAAGGTCATCACTGAACTTAAACAGAAAAAATAAATTGAGAAACCTGTTAAAATCTTTAATGACAATCAAGGAGCCATCATCCTAGGTGAAACAGGTGTCCCAAATACTAAAACAAGATACATGTATGCCAAATCTTGTTCATTCACAACTACAATGAGGAAAAAACAATACAGTTGGTTTTCTGCCCCACTGAATGAATCACTGTGAAAAATATTAGATTTCCAAAGATTTAATTTTTAGAAAGTCAATGAAAAAAGTTAATCTGTCTCCAAATTGGTAAATCTTTGGATATTTATTAGAAAATCTAAGATGGAAAGTTAACTTTCCAAACCTTAAAGTTAAAATACAACGTTCATTACATAAAGATAACTTTCCAAAATTAAATTTATTTGCTTTTGGAAAAGAAATAAAATTGCAATTTTTTATGATGACTTATATAATCAAAATATATTTTTAAACTACTATATAAATACTATATACATAAATATGTGACGGATTGGCCTAATCAAAGTGTTGAATTATATTAAAATAAATATAAACTAATTTATCAAAACAAAGAACACTAATTTATTCTAACAAACAAACTACTTACTACAAGTGATAATAAAAGAATAACAATGATCACATGAATGATTAATCAATTATACATCTATGGATAACTATCAATTGACAAATTAATATTAATTAAATAATGAATACAAGTAAAAAGTAATAAATAACTAAGTGTATCGTGAGTTAATGGTTTTACAATAATAATTATAAATAAATACAAAATATGTTAAAATAATCTAAGGATAAATTAATAGCTAATTACATTGAATAAATACTGATCATAATAAATGATTATGAAACAACTATACTAATGCAAAAGAATTACAAAGATTAACTATCAGTTAATACTGATCTAAAGATATAACATAAAATAATCACGAGATAAATACTGATTTAGTACAACTAATCTATGGATAACACACTAAATTATAAGGCTAAATACTGATTATACTGACTAGTTAAACTTAAACTAATCTATCGATAATAATAAAAGATAATGATAAAAATGTAAGGAATAAACTCACGATACAGCAGTAAATTAACACTAAATATCACAGTTAGGGATTTAGGTCAGGATCGAGGTGAGGTTGCGGTCGGCTTTGTCTTTAAACGGGCGCGTGTCTGGAATTACTGTCTAGGGACTATTCTCATTATACGTCAGCAGACTAATCGAATTTATCCTTTGGTCCGGGTTAAGTACCTGTATCATCACAAGGAATAAAATATTAATAACACGCATTTGCGACTTATCACAACATATAATAAACAGAAGAAAAAACTATAATTAGAAAATATATAAAAAAATAGGAAAGGATAGTAAAAGTCAACGGACATGAAATTGGAGTTCGCGCCAAACAGGTCGTCTCTGGACAAAAGCAATTAACGTTACAGATGAACGTTAATCTAGTCGCAACAGACTATACAAGCAAACAGCTCATGGCTAGATAACAAGCCGTGTACAAGTAAACAACTCTTGGCTAGGAACAAGCCTTGATACGAGTAAACAACTCTTGGCTAGGAACAAGCCTTGGTACGAGTAAACAACTCTTGGCTAGGAACAAGCCTTGATACGAGTAAACAACTCTTGGCTAGGAACAAGCCTTGATACAAGCAACAGCTCTAAGTTCTATGTGCAAACTTACAAGTATTTGTATCAATAGATTCAAATATCAGAGTGACAAGGTTTAGTTAGGCAATATAAGTGGCTCAGCAGCAATTTTACACTGCTTTTCTCCTCTATTTATACTAAAAATAGAGGGGATAAAAAGAGAAAACTAACTACCATTGGGTAGTTAAAAGAGAAAACTAATTACTATTTGTCATCACCAATGATTGACAAATGTGGGTGGAGCCAAGTCCCAAAAACCAGACATCTAGACTTGGGACAAAATAACGGTCACAAATCTATTGTCTAGAAAATAACAATTAAAATCTTAACAATTAATTTTACCACCTTGTGGAAAAATGCTGAACTAACATGGCTTGGGCCGTCACAAATATTTTTAAAAAATATCTCTAAAAAATATCACTTACAAAATTTGAATTTTATCACAGCTGCACCTCTGCCATATAGAAAATGTATGTACATTTAATCTGTATAGACTTTCTATCTTGCTTCTATGTAGTAGCTATGCAGAATGTCCATATAGTTCAAATGTAGGTTTTCTATACCTCTGAGATATAGACAACTTTTCAGTTAAACTATTTACACTTTTGACATAATATAAAATTTCTACATCATTGATACAGATTCAAAAATTTTACCGAAAATTTGTGTTGTTTAACAATTTTAATTTTAATTATTGGTTGTATAGCAACTGTATAAAAGATATTTGTTACGAATAAAATAAAAATGTCATAAAAAAATGCCTGCATTTAGAGTACTGAAGATTTCCAATTAGCCGATTTGCCAGTGTGCACAAATGAAATATAATGTATCAATATTTTATCTTTAATGAATTGTACTACTTATAAATAACTATTTTATAAATACACATTTTAATTTATAACTTTCTAATATTATTTTATTGACCATTGTGATTACTAGTTAACCCTCAGAAGACTGACTTTACAAATCAACATATATGTTGATTTGTAAAGTCAGTCTTCTGAGTCACTGTTGACAGTCTTCTATATAGAAGACTGTCAACAGTGACTGCAGTCACTTTTTAATTACTCCTAGCAGCAGCGTTTTAACATTATCACCCTAGTAATCATGCTTATAAACCTAACACTAGATGGCCTGAACTGTCAAAAATAAAATGAATACCAGGATTTTGACCTTTGACAGTGTCTCTGAATTGTAGTATGTATTGTGTTCAGGGGTCAAAGGTCAAACTAATCAAAACCAGATTGTTAACCAGATGGTTCAGCTTATACCTCAGACAATTCGTCTGCTTAGTAGTACTTAATTCTACATATAGGTGGCATTGTTATTTAAGGCACTTTAACTAAATCTTAATTTGCAGAGAAAACAACAAAACTCTTAAGCTGGAAATTTAAGGGGCAAAAAATTTGCATTAATAATAACTTTTTTAATTAAAAGAAAATTTTTACAAAATTTATTTACAATATGTAAAACCCTATTCTAAACAGCTACAAAAATTTTCAGATTTTTAGATTTAAATTAAAAAAAAAATTTGTATTCAACGCAGAAAGATCTTTGAATACTGCACAATGAATTCCACAGTCATAAAAATGACTGATCGTACAAACAGATGGGATAATGATGATTTTATTTTAACTTTCTCCGGTAAAGGAAACCAACCGGTTGCTAATCAAATTTTATACCACTCCGCACTTCATTACATGGGAAATGTGCAGAATAAAACAATATTGGACATCGCATGTGCAGAAGGGTACTTTTGCAGATTGGTCAAACGTTGTGGAGCATCGCGTGTTATGGGTGTCGATATATCGTCTGTTTTTCTAAAAAACGCCATAAAACAAGAAGGTGGTTGTGAGTATCAATACGGAAATGGATTTGATTTGAGAGTGATTGATCAATTTGATTTTGTAACTGCGCATCGTTTTATTGCATATGCAGAAACTGTGGCTGATCTGAAGGCA
>JAQFZN010002767.1:0-10514 GCA_034687075.1 Geophilus carpophagus | reverse complement strand
TTTAAACAATCAAAAAAACCGTTAATTTTTAAATCTTTTCTGCGTTTTTCAAATCATAAAAACCGTTAATTTTTAAATTTTTTTTCTCTGTTTAAAAAACTTATTATAAAAAACTATTCTAAAAAGTATTATAAAAAATGAAAGAAAAAACCTCTTGAATTGGGTCTAGCAAAGCAGCTGGCTGAGGCCAAGGACCAACTCAAGCCCGCCCCTATTTTCCATTTGACCCTCTTTATGATAACCTGTGGTTCCTTTCAGTTATGCAGTGACAGCTGCAAACACCATATCTGTCTATGAACTTATCCCAAGACATCGGATCAAGAGTTAAAATCAAAATAAAGTTAAAAGATCCACATAAACGTGCTTATCTAACCGTCACGAACCATATAACATTTATTCTCAATTTGACAATTTCATACTAGATGTCACTGGATCACTATTAAATATAGACAAAAGTTTATACCATAAAAATAAAAATTCTACTTTTAAAATCCAACGAGAGAGGGCGCAGTGGGTTTAAAAGAAAGGAAAAATATCGGAAACTTAAATCTGAAAATTGTTAATAAAAAATAAACTGAAGGCAATAGCGGTGTGTAGTAAACTTCTTTCAGTTCAATCTAATAGAAAGATCACATAAAATAATTTTATGACGCTCACTTGTTTTACATCACTCGGTAAACTGTTTAAAGCATGATTTAGGGTTAAAATAGTGTTATCGGTATTCGCAGTTAACTAAAATCGTAAAAATACATTGTAAACACTACTAAACATCAATTTCAATAAAGATTTAAATTTCGATGGGAAAAAAATCTTAATTTTATATCGAACACATGGTTCACGCTGATTTTACCACAATTTCACCTTGAGGTTATTTTCATACACAGTTTTGACAAGGATTGATCTCTTTGCAACATAATTTTCAATTCCCACTTCAATTTAATCACTTTCCAATATCTTTTCTAAAAAAACTACAATTACATCAAATTATATTTAGTATCATACATTTCACTATAAAAAATTTAAATTAAAAAAAAATTTATATAAAAAAAATTCAAAAATTGCATACATAGATCAATCCTTGTTCTATCACGTATCAAAACAACATGTAGTTTATCAAGGGACAATGTATGACACTATCAAACTCTATTTGCTAAATAATTCAGCACTTTAATGGACAACAAATTCCCATTCCCACAACACAATACAAACTGACATTAAATAAAACTAACTCTCCAAGTAGATTCATGTCTCGGTTTAACAAACATTCTTATTCATTCATCATCAAAGTTTAAAATCTCTTTAACCTAATTCTATGTAAAAAAAAATGTAGAAAAAGAAATAAAAAATATTTTATGTTGATCTTTAATGTCAATAGGTTACTAAACAGATCAGAGGTTAACATGTATTGGTTTTCAATTTAAATTAATTAAATTATCAAATTTAAAATTTAAATTAACAAAGGTACCCCAATAGCATTTGTGTACTTATAATGTGCCCCAAATTGGGTACAATTTAAAAAATCAATAAACAGATTTTATCAAAATTTTTTACTTTATTTTTATGTTTAAGATTTCAATTACAAGTACCCCAATTGTGTACCCCAAACATCATTTGGGTACAATTTAAAAAATCAATAAACAAATTTTATCCAAATATTTTACTTTATTTTTATAAAAATACCCCAATGGGGTACCTATAATGTACCCCAGACATGGGTACAATTTTAAAAATCAATAAACAGATTTTACCAAAATCTTTTACTTTATTTTTATGTTTAAGATTTCACTTACAAGTACCCCAATTGTGTACCCCAAATGTACCCCAGACATCATTTGGGTACAATTTAAAAAATCAATAAACAAATTTTATCCAAATATTTTACTTTATTTTTATAAAAATCCCCCTTTGGGGTACCTATAATGTACCCCCGACATGGGCACAATTTAGAAAATCAATAAACAAATCTCATCAAAATCATTTACTTCATTTTTATTTTTAAAATTCCACTTAAACCTAAAAAATACCCCAATGGGGTACCATTGAAGAACAAAAATATTTACTTATTGATCCAACACAGAAAAAAATATTCATTATTTTTTTACTCCAATTTTATTAACATCACATTTGATATCCAAAATTCAAAAAAAGAACAAAATAAAAACTACACCAAAACACATCAAAGTTTACTTTAAAAAAGAATTTATATACCCCAAGAAAAAAAAAACGAAAGAGACGGGAAAAAAAGAGAAAAAAAAAGGAGGAGCGTATCCCATGGAAACACGAAACTCGCTGGCACGAGAACAGAACAGACTGAGCAACGATCGATCGAATAAACGACTTTTAGCAACGTCCACGTGTACAAAATCTTCACTTTATTTACTATCTATTCGGAGCACTAGGTTAAATTTCGAGCCCGAGTTGAGAGAGGCAAATTCCATGTTTACGACGCCAACAGGATGTTAACAGGGGGATTGGCTAGGGGAGGAGGTGCGCCCGAGTTTCGCTCGTTTCCAAGGAAACGGAAAACTGTGCGAGCGAGAGCCCCAGGCGAGTGCGCGAGTGCCACCAGACCGATACTTTATCGAGTCGAGTCGGGCGGTTCGTTTTCTATCGATTTTGTGATCTGCAGACTCGCTTCGCTCGCTCTCTCACTCACTCAGGCTTAAGCTACCTTCTAACTCGCTATTTTTTCATTTTTATTCTCATTTCGAACCAGCACGAGTAGAAAAAAATAGTCAAAAACGAAACGGAAATAAAAAGTTAATACTAATCTTGATATATATCTCATATAACATTATTTAGATGAAAATTGTATGTTTTTCAAAAAGAAAACGGGCGAAAAAATAGAAAGGGGGCACACCCGAGCGCGCAATTCGCTTCCATTTACCACGTTCGCCTTTTATCGATTGCCCAATTTCCCCCGAGTCATTACGGGCATAGAAACGAAAAAGAAACGAACCAACAGACCCTTCTGCAAAGATGGATTACACTTTGCACGGATTTTTCTACTTCAACTATTCAGTAGTAAAAAATAAGTAAATACATAAATAAATTAAATTAAATAAACCTTGTAAATAAAGATAAATACTAACAAGTTTTTTTTATTTTATCCGCTTATTTTATTTCAGGTTTAAACGTGTACTCATCTGTGAGTAACATCTAGATGTAGTACGATACTTATTCTATTCATGGGAGATTAGATCTGTTATTAGATCTAATAAGTTTACGCACTCATCTTGGAACTCTTTAGAATTTTCATCAATACTTCAACATTATCTTATAACATCCGATCGAGTATCGGTTTTTTATCATTTTTATATGTATAAAATAATAGGTTATTGATTATTATTATTATATTTATTCATATTAGAAAAAAATTAAACCGGTTTAATATATATTTTTCTTTTTTTCATCAGAACGGTAAATCCGACATGGAAATCTTACCATGCGTATTTCGACCACTTGTTGCTCGCAAATCGGTTTGAGTATGAATTGCAATTGCATCACTCGTATACGTCTGCACCATGTGCATTCAAAGCAGATCGTATCCCATTTCCGGTACGAAACTCGTTTAGCTTTTATTCACGAGATAAAAAAGCCGCGCGGATTAATGTAAGGTCTAACAACATGTTTTCATTAAAACTGATTCGATTTAATCTAATTATTTACTTAAATTGAAACAATGTTATTTTATTTGTTTATTATTAGATTGGTTGGAAGAATCAGAAGCAATTTGTCTTTAATATCTCTCAGATACGGGAAATCTCGTTAAAATTGGTTTGAAGCGAGTGAATTAAGTTGAGGCGCCATTTGTAATTTGGAGCTGGTTGCTGTTTAGACATGTTTACTTGCATTTATTATTAAAAATTTTTGAAAATTTCATTTACAGTTAATTACGGGATGTTTATTTTATTTTTAGCATGGTAAATGTTTATTTTTTAAGTGCTGTTAATTTGTTTTTTGATGTTTTCGTGTTTTATGGGATTTTAAAAACCGTTAATTCTAATAATGTCAATTTCATGCTACAAAACATTTGTGAAATTGACAGATTTTTTTTAATGTTTTTTCGTTTTACGACTTGAATTTATGTGGTTGGAACTTGGCATTAGAATATAACACCTTTAGACCACAACACTTGTAAAATAATAAATTTTGATTGAGTTTTTGAAGTAAATAAAAAAATTCAAAAACAAAAATTCATTTAAAAACCGAAAATTACTAAAATTTATTTTTTTCAAAAAAAAACCAAAAGAAACCGCAAATCCATGAAAATGTATTTTGAAAAACATTAAAACTCAGTTAAAAAATAAAACCAAACAAAAAAAAACGCAAAAACATTAAAATGTGTTTTTTAAAAACCAAAAAATATTAAAAAATCCTTTAAAAACCCAAAATTGTTCTAATTTCTTTTAAAAAACCCCAATACCTCAACATTTAATCAAAAAAACTCTAAAAAAAAACAATAAAATTAAGTTAAAAAATAAAACCAAACAAAAAAAACCGCAAAAACATTAAAATGTGTTTTTTAAAAACCAAAAAATATTAAAATATCCTTTAAAAACCAAAAATTGTTTTAATTTCTATTAAAAAACCCCAAATCTGAACATTTAATCAAAAAACCCAAAAAAAAGCATTAAAATCCAATTAAAAAATAAAAACCAAACAAAAACATCAAAATAAACATTTCCAAACCCTAATTTTACCATTAACAACAATACCAATACATAAAAAAAAACCAAAAACAAACTTACAGCTAATTTCCATTTCATAACTTGTACCAACTCATCATGAGTAATATGAGGCATATTACGAGACTGAATCAATTTCGGCAATTCATCTTGATACCTAAAAACAAAAAAAAATTTACCTAACATTAATACACCACAAAAACCAAAAAAAAACCCAAAAAACGCAAAACTCAAGAAAACAAATATAAAGAAACACTTTTCCCATGGCCGCCACCAGGGGAAACTCGCTCCACGAGCGCAATGTTAATTGCCCATTAAAACACGTCAAAATCGGTACAAACATCGACTCACGTGTTTATTTCAAATGTTTAATCGTGCACTAGTGGCGAGTGACTAGTAAGACGATTAAGAAATAAATGAAAAGTTTTTCAGACACAACACAATGAAATTAGGCTTAGAGCTCTTTCTCTCTCGTCTCTTACTCTCTCCCTATGACACAACACAAAAGACTCGCCCAATATTTGGTTGCCAGAAAAGAGGAGAGAGAGAGCCGCGCTTCCTGTCAGGGGTCCGTCGACTATTGATTGCCACGTGACATGCGCTTCAATTAATATCGGCGCCAAGAGTTGAATCGGAGCGACGAGTTTTGTGTTTTTCGTTTCACAAAGCCAAGGTTCAACGTCCGGCTGCGCTCGCTTTTCGCATTCACTTACCACGAGTCTAATTTGAGTAGTTCTTCGGGTTTTTTGTTTTTCTGTTGCGCCTTTAATCGGACTGCATCTTTGTAAACCGTCAGGATATATTTCCATTCCTGTGGGGTGCCACAAGTGAAGAAAGTTCGGCTGTCTGTCTTACACTCCGCAGCCATCGCCGAAAACGCTTATCAACGATGCTGATTGTCGCCCATAGAGGGCTCGGCGCGCAACTCGAACAAAGGCTGGCTAGTGTTGACGTCATATCCGGTGTAAAGTTTCTTAATATTTAATTTATTCGAATACTTTGGTTATTATTTCAAACTAATTTAATTATTCTTATGTAATCTTTTTACTGAATTAAATGTTCTTTATCTTGTTATGCATTTTTTGCGTTTTATCTACTCTTTATACCTCTTTAATCGCTTAGTGAGATGAAGGGGAGCGCCATGTTTGTTTTCTTGCTCTCCTATTGGCTGCACGATTGCTAGACTTTTACATGTCCAATCAGATGGTTTGAAAAGAGAAAATAAATGTATGATTGGCATGTGTGATTAAGTGGTGACCCACCACTGATACAAGCAGCGTATTTTAAATGTTCTTAACGTACCACCTGTGAAGTGAAGTGTTTGTTTTTACTAATGGAAGATTTCGATTATGAACGGGGTAAATAATTTTTCATATTTACGTGATATATGAAATTAAATAATTAATTTTTATTTTTTTTCTAGCGTGTGTGACGTTGGCTAATAAGTTAATAATGGATTTAAAATTGCCTGTGCCAAGGATACAGTCGATCTATGAAATCACGTCTACACTCTACGTGCACCTGGTGGCAGCGGTGCGCGGTGATTGGCCAAACGGTAATTTTTAAAAAGTAATAACGAATAACTTTTTTTTTAAATAATTTATAATTTTAACTCACAGGTGCAATTAAATTCCCACACAATGTTAATGATGATTGTTACAATATACAATTGGCGTTGAATTTATTCGAAAAAGATTGTCTCAATAGAAGTTTACCTCACATTAGTGCTGAAAATATAATGTCAAAAGACGCCATTACTATTCATAATTTATTAGAAATTTTTCAGAGATATTTAATTTTATTTCCATCAGTCTATGAATCAGCAGGTAAAAATATTAAAATGTTTTAATTTTATTATTAATTTGGAATTATATTATTTTAAAAATGATTTTTTAAAATTTTTAATGATTTTTGTTTTAGTTTCTTCACATCATTCGAATGAACCAACTCAAAGAGTAGAATATCAAACTACTGTTTATCACATATGTCCAAATGTTACAGAAATCGATAGTTTTAAAGAGGTTGAAGTAGAGAGAATTTTTCATCGATGTCCACAGGCAAAAGAGACCAAACTGCCTAAAATAGTTAGATTACATGGTTCAAGTGCGCCATCAACGTTAAGTTATTCATCATCAGATCTAGATGAAATTATTGAGCAAAGTTTGAGTCCATCAGAAAGTGAATTGCCTCTTGAGTTAAAGTTAAACGATAAAAAGTTTTATTTCTTTCAATTTAAGTACTCAAAATTTATTGTTGTCTTTTTTAGGTTTAATGTTGTATCAAGTGATGGAAATGGTCAGAAACAAGTGAGGTTTCACGATTCTCACCACACTAGGAAAATTTGTACTAGGAATTGGAAAGAATATTTTGGTAAATTTATAAAAAAAAAATTATTTTTGTAACACATAGATTCGTAGAACATAGATTATCGATGCTAATTCAGAGATGTGTTTATAATTGTACTACAAATTGTAAATTTAATCTTCTAATATCTCGATTTTAATTATTTTTTAGTTCGTGCTGCTAAAACTTACGGCCTCAAAGTTCCTCAACATTCAAAATATCGAAAAGAAGACGAAAAGAAGTTGAAAACTGAAATAAGACCTGAATGTAATCTCGTTGACTACCTAAAAGATGAATTACCGGGAATTAACATAGAGAATGTAGAAGAAGGTATACAAAATGATTATAAAAGAAGAGGAAGAGTTAACAGGCAGCTTATTTCTGATACGAGAAAACAAGATCCTGTTTATGATTACTTACAAAATGGTTTTGAAAAACACGAATCGCTTCGAAATCATTTTCAAAAGCAAATGGAAGCTCGAGAAAGAAAGGTTGTAAAGAGAATTCATTTTTGAATTTGTATAAATATAGAATATGTGAATTAAATGTATGATTATAGTTGAAAATAGATGAAAAAAAGCAGAAGTATCAGAGAATAAAGAATCAGATAACTGATGAGAAGATTTTGAAATGTCATTTGAAACGATTTTGCAATGAGGTGGAAAACAGATCGAAATCGAGGACGTTGGCGATACGGAATAAGGATGAAATTGTAAATAAGATGATAGATTTAATTTTAGTTTGAAATTTAAAACGGCCATTTTGATTATCGCTTGCTTAGTCTTTTTTTTAAAAAAAACACTGGATTTTTGGCCATGTTTTAAACATAGAATTTAAAAAATTGGCGTTAAAAACCACTTAAATCGTGAATTCACATCTTATCTGTGAATTACTGCTTAAAATGGTCGATTTTAGTTATTTTTTACTATTATATTTAAACTCTTCATTTCAGTTATTCAGAAACGTTTACAACGAAGGCGTAAAAGCTGAAAATGAAAAACTTTCACATATTCTCAAACAAAGAAAGGAAAAACGAAATGAAGAAAACGAGAGAGAAATGAATAAAGAAATTTCACGAATAAAGAAATACCAAACATTATTAGAGGTGACATTTATTATAAACATTTTATTTCCAATTTTTCATTTAATATCAATAATTGACTAAATCATAATATTTATTCTAACAGATAAAAGATGTATCTGCCATACAAGATTTACATTTTCGACAAATCGATGAAGAACGAATTAAACGTGACTTGTGGAAGGCAAAGTACATCTTGTGAACTGCTTTGTTGACAAATATAAACTTTTCAATTCATCATCTTCGTTCAAATCAACCAGAGCATCCTCTACAACCGCAATGAACACATTCAACAATTTTACCCTGTAAAATAAATTAAAATTTGTAAATATAATTATATATAAATAAATATAGTTTAATATACCTCTTCTAATTTGCTTTTCGGTACCCTGCAGATACAATTTGTGCCGAAATTTGTGTCTCTGGTCTGAATACATTGTAAACAGCACAGATTTTCATATCCTTGTTTCTTCCATTTAGCAATTAAATTTTTATCTGCGATTCCTTCTTTAATGCAGTAGTCGTATAATTCTATAAAAATACAATTAAATTTAAAATAATATTTAAAATCAACGGTTTTACACATTTGAATCAATCATGTATCGTATATGAGTAATAAAATTTGTCTCTTAAAGTGATTTCTTCTTAAAATTTTTTTAAAATCAAATTTTTTGTAATTATACCTCGACTTATGGCTTTTCTTCGGTAAAATAAATCGTAGATGTATCTTGATCGTTGATGATGGATTTTAAAAATAGGCCATAATGTTTCAACACGACGTTTACCTTCATGTGGATCAGCTTGCGCTATATAAAATAAAAAATTGTTGTTAGTTAACTGAACTAGATTTTCTAGTATTATTTTATTGTGATTGTGATACCTTCTCGCATCTTTTCCTCTAATTCATCCAAAGTCGGTTCAATTAATTCCCAACCATCGGGTGGAGTTGCTTTACTTCTTCGAACTTTCGGCATTTTCTGGTTTATTATTTGCAGGAGATTAACGGAATAATAAAGTGAATATAAAAGGAATGAAGAATCAATCTACGACCTGTTTTAGGTTTAGTTTTCAACGCATTCAATGCAACAGAAAGCGCGCCATCGCGTGACAAAATGATTAATGAATTTTTTACAAACAAAAGCGCTCTTGGGTATTAATCGTATGAAAAAAATCGTTTGAAAAATTAATACAACCAGTAAAAACTGTTTACAAATAAAATAATAAATTTATTATTTACTTTAATTTATGACAAAAAGAAGCGCTCTTATTTATTAATTCAAAATATATACATTACGTCACATAAAAAAATAAAATTTTAACGTACAAAAAAGCATTTATTCATTATAAACATTATCATATACAAAATCGAACTAATAAACATCTTTAAACATTCTTCTAAACTCTTTTTCTTTTTTAGTTTCAATCCTTTCCCTCCTTTTTTCTAATTTCCTCCTCTGACTTTTTGTCATCAATTTCCTCTGTTCTGTTTTTCTATAAACATTTTCTACTGCTTTTACATCTCCCGGTGAAAAATGAGTCACTCTTGCAACATTCTCATTCTTATCACCTTGTCCTAATCCTTTTCTATCTCTTTTAAGTACAGTTTTAACCGGATATTTTCTCCCATCTTCCTTTGGTCCAAGTCCTTTTTCTCGATCCCAACCATCTTTTAACAACAACCGAAATCCTACATTATGTTCTGGTATTTGATACACAGCACTACTCTTTCTCTCAGGTTCGGCACAGAATAAATGTAATGTTGATGTACGATGAGAACGAGGTGTTGTACGTTCGAATTTCTCATCACAGATGTCGCAATGAAATGTTTTGCTTCCATCTTTTTCAACATTTCTTCTAAGATTTGTAACTTTCTTTCTGTTGTTATTCATTTCACTCTGTGAGAGTAGTTTGCTGATGTTTGTATGGCCTGATTTGTCTGCTATAACTTTCGCGTTACGTCCAGATTTGTCTGTTATTGACAGACAAGCGCCATGTTTTATAAGGAAATCCATTGCTTCTGCTGCACCTTGAGCTGATGCACACATTAATGCTGTCCAACCGAAAGAATCTGTTATATTCACATCAAAGCCACTAAAAATAAAAAATAAATATAAAAATTTATTAATGAATCATTTAACACCCATTTAACCTTTTTATAAAATCCTTTAATCGATCCACTTCATTGTTTTGTGCTGATTTAAAAAATTCATTGATATTTAACGGCTTTTCTTTATGTTTATCTCTCACTGGTTTATGTTTAATTTTTGGTCGATTAAGTTGAGTTACAATTGATGGTTGGTTTATTGAAATTTGTTCTGTTGGTGATTTAATTATTTCTTCATAGAATTGTTTAATTTCATTGCCATCAGCTGGTTTTATTTCACTGTTTCTGGAAGATATGA
>JAQFZN010002766.1:0-10516 GCA_034687075.1 Geophilus carpophagus | reverse complement strand
TATGTGGTTTGGTTTGATTTGGTTTGGTTTCAAGAATGAAACCGAACCAAACCGAACCAAACCAGACCATGACCAGGAATACTTGGAGGGTTAATAAATTATGTCAATTTTACACTTTTTTCTAATGCCTAGTTTTCATTTGGAGTAAACAGAGCAGAAACGTAAAGTTTTCTGCTAAGTTTTCAACTGGTTATCGCATCACTTTCTGTTTCTGGAGCAGAAAATACACGATTGAAAAAAAAAAACTATTTCTATTTTTTCAGTTACTTTTCGAGATATTAGCATTTTTCTGGAAAATGCTTGCAGTTCTCTGCCACATTACAAAGCAGAGTACTGTTGACAGGGGACTGTGTATTTTAATTAAATCGTAAAAAATAAAGCAAACTACTGTAATATATTTAATTTTATAAATTCTCGATAAATATGTACATAAATCATTATAAAATTATATAAAATATATCCAATTTCACAAATAAACTATAGATAAAATAATTACCAGTGGACTGTGTTGTAGTAGCCCCGACACATTTTCCTGACACTAAATAAAATGGCAGCACAGAGCTGCTAGCACTACTGACACAAACTTTACACTAGTTATGTCCTTGTATATGCAGGACAACATGAAAAGGCACAGTGGAAATTTTTTTTTTTTTGATATTGAATTTTTGGCAGGGTACTGTGCTTAAAAAGCCCGGACAAAATTTGATCAAATGAATGAAATGAAATAAATTAATTTTAGGTGTTATTTATTTCAAAATAAAGTAAGTCAATTAATTGTGTTTTTAAACATTACACACAAAATTCTATATTATAAATAAATAACTTAAAATAAAATTTCAAAGTGTTAATTCTGGAAATGGGACAGCACAGGGGACTGTTTTTATGATGGTTTGAGAATTTTTTGTTAAAAAACTAAAATTTATATCGTTGTAACTACAACTGCACTAAAGAGGAATATTCTTATGCTTGTGTTCTGAGATATTTTAATTTATGATACAGCAATACTTTTTGGAAAAGGTGGTTTGGACAGCCATTTACGTGTTTACAGAGAATCACCTATTTAACAATTTTAAGCATTTTAAGTCATACAAAAAATTTGGACAATTCCAATTTGACCCCTTAGTCCTGATTAGACCTCTTGGTTCCAAATTTTCCCGATTAAGCATGATTTGATTGGTTAAAATTTATAAATAATGTTAAATAACAACATTTATAAAATTTAATCAATCAAAACATGCCAAATCGGGTTAATTATTCAAAATAACTGATATAACATATACTTTGAGTTAAAATAATCAGTAATCAGAATAACCATTGAAATGCCAAATCTAGTTTACATTTTAAATAATAATTTTTTAAATAAATAATTTTTTTGTTAGATAATAAATAAACTTTCTAATTTTATTAAAAAAATTCTCAAAATTATAAATTCAAAAATTTATTTTTTTTATGCCCAATTGTCTCGAAAATGACCTTTTTAACTCCTGATAATTCCGAAAATGACCTTTTAATGCCCGAATATGCTACCGAAAATGGGCTGCTTTGAATCCTGAATCCCACTCGATTTTAGGGGATTTTAGTCCCGGAAAATCCTTTCCCTAATAATAACATAATAATTCTTAATGCTGTATATTGACACTAAGTGGTGCAATAGAAATATTTATATATGCACATTTTCTAAAAAATTAAAATTGTAATTTTGTAATGATTTAAATTAAATGACCTGTTCTTTTCCTAAATACGGTTTCTCTACTAGGTAGAGAGCTACATCACATTCTTCTTCTTCCACTGTCTATGTTCTTGTCTCTGATTTAATTCTTTTTTTAGCTACCATTTTTTTAAAACTAAAATTATTTATTGTTGTACTGAAGCATGTGCACTCACTTTAGTTTTTCTTAACAACAATACTTTTAGACAGATAAGTAAGACAAAGTGTGGCTTAAATTTAAGTTAAATTTAAGCATGTCTTTTTTAAATAATGACACAAAAAACGTCATTTCCTGCCACAATCTAAATTTAAGCAACTTAAGACAATTTAGCTTAAATAAATTGAATGCAGCTATTGTTTAAATCAAAATCTAAAAGACTAATACATATTACATCTATATTTTAATGTAGTTTGACTATATTAAATAGTAATTAAGGTCTTGAATTTGTATAAAATATGGGCTCTAATGTGAGTGACATTTTTTTCAATCCATTTTATTGGCAACATTGGTATAGTTATGTCAATCACAAAAATGTCTAAATACATTTAAACTATGAATAGTCCAAGTGATGTAACCTTGAATGTGAAATAGCTAAAATTAATAAAAATAAACAAATTATATCAGCTGAATGTATGGAATACAGCTTGAACCACGTTATAATGAAGTTCGTTATAACAAACTCTTAGATATTACGAATTAAATTTGTTTTTTGATTGGTAGTCCTATTCAATGCATGTTAAAAAAATTCATTATAATGAAATTTGTTATAATAAACTTACAATATTGCAAACAAAATTTTCCACCAGAGGTTGTATTTTGTTCATTACAGCGAACACTTCCTGTTATAAACTTTTATTGTAACCTTTTGTTGTAACAAACAAATTTTTGATTTCCAAGCTATTTGTTATAACAAGGTTCAATCTGTACTAATAAAATGCTAAAAATCTGATTTATTTAATTTTTACAAATAAATTCGCTTCAATTAAGTTTTATTGTTACAAACAAGTTTGTTATAATGAGGTTTCATGTAAAGCAAATCCCCACTATAACAAACAAATTTTTAATACTCTAGCTATTTGTTATAATGAGGTTTAACCAGTAAAAAGAAGCTAATAAATAAAAAATAAATAAAATAATTTATTTCAACAGATGTACAGAAAACAAACAATCACTTTAATAAAATAAGACTGACGAGATACTTGCTATTCTCTCAAAATTATACTCACTTTACAAGTAAAATACAGTTGCTAGAAAAAGCAATGTATACTTTTGTTTTTTTCGTGACAATTTTCGCTTTTTGCGCAAATGTTTCTGCCGGTATGTATTTTAGAACTTGGAATTCACCAATATTATAATGATATTTCAATCATGGGCGCTGGCAGAAAATTCAGTAAGGTGGAGTACACATTAAACTAACAGAAAATTTGGTAAGTTATGTTAAAAATTGTATATTTTAATGTGTTCCTAAAATCTGCTGGCAGCCATGATTCAACTTAATTGTTATGCAAGTGAGTTAATTATTATTTTTTAAAATTATCTTTCTATACATCATTCCTAGATTACTCATGCCCTGGTCCTGAATGTTTTGAGGGCTGCTGTCCTTATCCAGATGGAGTATGTTGTTCTGATGGTACATATTGTTGCCCTTCTTTAACTATTTGTTCAAGCGTCTTTGGTGCTAATATTTGTATTCCGGATAAAGAAAGAAAATAATAATTATGATTATTATGTTGTCAATAAATTGTAGAGAAAACTAAACATAATAATCGGAAAATTTGACCATACATTTATGCTATGCTTCTGTGTATCTAAATAAAAATGTTGCAAATCTTTAGTTTGTCTAATTTTTCAAAAATTATCTGAAAAATGGTTTAATAAATCTAAAAGTCATATGAAATAGTTAAATTTAAAGTTTTAAAATTGTTAGGTGCATTCAATTTATTTAAGAAAAATTTAAAAGTTTGCTTAAAAATCTAAAATTAAGTCAAATTAGACAAAAAACATACTTACTATTGAATGCTCTTAAATGTAATTTTATGCACTTATTAGGGCAGTGGTTCCTAACCATTTCGATTCCATTACCCCTACGACCTAACAGGAAACATGGATTTACCCCTTCAAAGCAAAAAAAAAACAAGGAAATAAAAACAATACAGTTCAATACAAGTTATCTTTATTATTATTATATAAAAACATAGGAATAAAATTATGTTTATGGAAAGTTATTGTGAAGATTGGTATTGTTTTTTATTTACAAGTTTTTTATGTCAGGATTAGTCTCACTTAAAGCGCATCTTAAGTCATGCTCCACATTGAGACATAGGCGTAATTTGTTTTTACAAAAATCCCCATCTTTATTACCCTCATCAATTGATCATTTTACCCCTATTTATATGTTTGCTCTTCTTTTTCTAGTTGTTATGTAATTATAAGTTTTTTCTGCTTCTTGTAACTTTTCTATTACTCCATTGGCTAAATCTAATCCTTTATTTCCATTTAAATGTATTCCTTTTTGTTTGACATTTTCAATTTCTTTGCTTTCTATTATTCTTCTTTTGTACCAATCTTCTTTAGTTTTCTTTATTGTTGCTGATGACCAATTCATTTCATAACCAGTCTCTTTTTTATCCTTGTATATAGCATTTATTTCTTTTTTGTTTGTTATATCTCTTTTATGATATCTCTTTTATGATCTTCCAATCTTAATTCTAATGCTCTGTTAGTTTCTCCTACATATATCTTTTTACATTTTTTGCAGTCAATGGTGTACACACCAACACATTGCGTTTTTGGTGTTATCTTTCTTTCTTTGAATATGTTATACAAATTATTTTTGTAGTGGAAGCTTGTAGTGCCACAGTCTCAAAAATGTTTCTAATTTTGAAATTGTGGTTTGTACAAACCAGTACCTTGATCTTTTGGAAAAGATCAAAAAGGCCTTAACCTATTGATGAAAAAAACAAGAAATACATGTGGTAAAAGCCAAAAAAACAAAGTAATAACATAACCTAGAAAAACATGTTAGACAAATAATAATCCAAGAAATATTTATATATGCACATTTTCTAAAAAATTAAAATTGTAATTTTGTAATGATTTAAATTAATTGACCTGTTCTTTTCCTAAATATGGTTTTTCTACTAGGTAGAGAGCTACATTCAATTTCTTCTTCTTCTACTGTCTATGTTCTTGCCTCCGATATAATTCTTTTTTTAGCTGCCATTTTTTTATAACTAAAATTATGTATTGTTGTACTGAAACATACTCACTTACTTTAGTTTTTCTTAACAACAATACTTTTAAACAGATAAGTAAGAAAATGTGTGGCTTAAATTTAAGTCAAATTTAAGCATATTATTCTTAAATAATGATGCCAAAAACGCCATTTCCTGCTACAATCTATATTTAAGCAACTTAAGACAATTTGGCTTAAATAAATTGAATGTACCTATTGGCTAATGTTCTTTTCTTTATTAACTTTGTTACATTGTTGCAAAACTCAATAAACACAAAAAAAGATTAATGGTGAAGAAATAAAAAAAGAATGCATGACTGAAATTTATAATGAAATGTAGAATTAAAACATGTATATACGATTTTTAATCTAAATACTATCTCATTATTACTGGGATCATCAAGTTTACGATAAAGTTTATTTTCGTCCAATGAAAAATGATATTCGTTTAACACTAAATAGTTTTTTTGTTGATTAATTTCTAATTATTATTTGGTCAGAATTAATTATTACCCCTAAATCAATATTTAGCTCTTTATTCCTCTCCAGATTTTGTTCAACTGGTTTATAATTACGTACCAATTGTTGGTATTTTTTAAGAAAGAATCTTTTCATAATTTTGTGTACGAATGGACTTAACAAATTAATATTGAGATTATCATTTGAACCTATTGAAAATAATAATGTTATATATTAGTTAGCTTAGAATATTTTAAAAAATTTACTACAAATGTACCTATGAAGATACTGCAAATACTGCCAACGATTACTGTGACTACAAAAGCTAGTGGCATAATCCAGAAGTAAGATATTTTGTAAATATCTAAAATATTATCTCTGAAAGTGAAAATTAATTAATTTCTTAAATTAAAATTTATTTCCAGTTTATTTACCCATTTGTATACGAATGTACTTTCGGGATCCAATCTCCAAGTACGTCACTGCAGTTCTCAGTGGACACTGGTAATGCAGAAAAAGGTGGGGGACGGTAAATTTTGTTACCAATTGATATCCACCAACTAATTCCAAGTCCAGATAAAATTCCTATTGCTGATCCCTAATGATCATAAAAAATAACATGTCATGATTAATTATTAATCTCATCATACTTGATGTGTCACCTTGGAATTAGCACATGGATTCATTAGTCCAAGAACAAATAAGCCAAAGGTTGCGCCATTTGTACCACCAACGAGGTAATACATAGCCTGAGAAATTTAAAAATATTTATAGTTAAAAAATAAATAATTTTGCGATTTATTTTGTTTTTACCTGTACAATACTACCTAAATTCATTATTGCAGCAATTACAAGTACGCAAACAACTCCATAACTCACGGCTAAATAATTTTGAAAATAAATACAAATTAGATTTGAATTTATTTAAAAAAAAAAATCTGCTAACTGACCTATTAATTTAGATACGAAAGTTGCTTTTTCATCTGATAAGCCCTTCCATCGCGGTTTCACGTGATCTTCTAATGTGATGGCTGCCAGCGAGTTCAACACAGATGATGTAGTGCTGATGAGAAAAAAAATTGTGATTACCTTTCGGACCATTGGTTTGATAGGGGTCATTAGGGGTTAAAGAGGGAGTTAGAGTATACTAGTATAGGACTGCAGCCAATGAGAGGTCATCTCCTAATTGGCTGCCACCTTGGATACGACACCTGACAACAGGAGACAGTCTGGCTTACATCTTTACACGATAGAGACCATCTGGGTTCCCTCCTGAAACAACAGATGACTATCCAAAGGAAGAACTGTCTCGCCTCTCAGACACAGGTCTGCCGAGTTTCCTCAACAGGTCCTATTCCTGATGGCACCTGAGCTAAGCTGGGTTAAGCCTAAGTCATAGACCAACTGGCCGCAAGGCACCGTTGGGATGACAGTGCAATGCTGACTTGTCAGCAGCATGCTAGGAGCTGGTCTGAGTCATGAGAGAGGAGTGTGGCCAATAATGTCTTTAAGTCAGTTCTTATTGTGCTCTATCCCCTTGCCTCTCCATCATGCCCAAACCTGATGGTCAAGCGAGTGACAGACATAAAATTGTGAATGATAAAGTTATAAAGTTTATTTTGAGTACCTTAGTGATGCACTGTAGACCCCAGCGACAAATAAGCCTGGCATTCCTGGAATCGAAGACATCGTGTGCATGACAAACAGGGGAAATATCTAACATTGATAAGTATAAAAAATTATTTTAAAAAATATTTATTTAAATATTGATTAATTTATTATTAAGTTGTACCTGATCTGGTTGCTCAATTTGCTGACTAGATAAAGGATCACAGTTCCAATATAATGCGAACAATGTTAATCCGACAAAACAGTAAGTTGTTACTACTGCCACTAAGCCTAAGACATTAATCCAGATGCTCCTAATTATTAAGATAAGAATTTGAAATCAATTGGAGATACAATTAGAAGAGAAAAACTACCTTTCAGCAATTTTTTTGTTTGGACAAGACATATATCTTTGCACTTGCATTTGATTTGTGCCATAACCTTGCATCCAACCAATTGAGGAAGATATAAATAATCCCCAGAATGTAAAACGGACTCTTGGATCCATGCTAAAACTTAAGGGGCCTAATCTGCCACCTTCTATGGATTTATCAATAATATAAGATATTCCACCAACATCAAGAGAGCCTTTGATTATGGTAGCTATTAAAGCTGCTGTAAATATTAGTATTTGTAAAGAATCTGTCCACATGACAGCTTTGATACCACCCTAGAGAAAAATAATAATTGAATGACAAAATATAATTTTTGTAAAATGTGTAACAGTTTACAATGCTGGTATAAATGGTGCCTATAACTGTAGTTGTCAGAACAGAACTCCAAACACTTAAACCAGTAACTAATAAAAATTAAATCGTTAAATTAAATGTTGATAGGAAACAATTGTTACTTTTCTTACCTTGACTGAGTGCTAGAGCGGGTCCATATGTAACAAAACTGGCATAAGTTAACTGAAATTTAAAATTAATTTTTAATGTTTTCATTTTAGTTTAAGAAAATGCATAATTTATTAATTGATAAATACCAAAGATAGAATGTACATAACAGATCCAATTAGTCTCAGATGTTTGTTAAAACGACATTCGATATACTAAAAGTACATTCATTATAATTTATTCAATTTGAAAAAGAATAATTAAAATACTCTTACTTCAAACACACTTGTTATTTGCAATTTATAAAACACTGGCATTAATCCATAGACTGCTATTGGAATGCCCACAATACAGCCCAAGTTGATGTACCAATAATTAAATCCGAAATGATAAACTTCTACTGGAATTCCTAACATACCATTGGAACTTATAAAACTAGCCATCATAGACAAAACCTTTATGTAAACAAAAAAATGTTAACTATTAAAATAATTTTAAAATTTTTACATTATTCTTACCACTGGAAGGAGTGACATATTTTTGTCACCTTTGAAATATTCTTTTGTGGTTTTCTGCTTTCCTCCAAAACATGCGAAATAGAAGCCAATTCCAAGAGAAGCAACTAAAACCACTACAAGAATCACATAGTCCAAAACACCGAAAGTGGTTACAACATGCATGTTTGGGGCAAACAATTATCTTGTAGTTCTTTGAGAAATCAGATGAAAATCTTGTATACAGTTCACTAACTGGTTCACAAGCTTGAAGTTATTGGCTGCTAAAGTTCCAAGTAGATAATGATTGTTCATCACAAGACAATTAAAGCAAAAGAGTGCTCAATTAAATAACATCTTTCACATAAAGCAATGCATTACTTACATGGTTTTTGTTAAAAGTATTTTACTCAGATCTGATTTTGATGATTGACGAAATTTGTTTTACTTCTGATGTAATACTTAGTTCCGAATTTATTTTATTTTTATGCGATACCCTGATTTATACATTGGTTCAGTGTTTTTCTGCCTCTTAGTATCTGTGCTTTCTTTTATGTATCACTTTTTATACTGCCGAACAAGTAAAATATTCGATTTCCGGATAAGTTGATGACATACAATACCTTGCTGAATAAATAAGTTAAATTCACTTTAATGTAGCCAATACCAAACTTAAACTTTATTGTTTAAAATGAGTTAAAAGACTTGAGGAGGAAAAATGATTACATTTGAATTTAATTGCATTCAAACAGGAAAAAGTTAAACACTTGTGGGAAATAGTCATTTATTTCAATGCATTTGACCTACCCATTTTTTGAAAGCTATCTGCCTATTTGGTAACACAAAACGTTTTGTAATTTAAATTTATTTTTTATATTTTTAATATTAAAACAATATTGTACTACTTTACATGGTTTTTGTTAGAAGTATTTTAGTTAGATCTGATTTTAATGATTGTTTTGATTTTTTTTATCTCTGATATAATACCTAATTCTGTATTTATTTTATTTTTTTGTGATAATGAATTATACTTTAGGTTGAAGAGCTGTATATTTGTTGGAAAACAATTTCTTCATAATTGAATGCACAAATGGACTTAATAAATTCAGGTTTAAGGACATTTTGCTGCAACCATATTGCCGCAAACCACTTTGCTATGAACCATTTTGCCACGCGATTACTATATTTTAGCACATATAGGATGCCCCTATGGAAAGATCACACCCCTGTATAAGCCACGTGTTTGGGCTTATTGAGTAAATGTTAATTGAATTTGACCGCACCTGAATAATGTTAACAATGTAATACATAACGTTAATAATGTTTTCATATATATAGTAAATAATCACATTGAATATAAACTGGAATATTAAATTGAATATTAAATTAAATATTTAAAAAATGTTTAATCGAAAATCATACAGGAAAATCATATAGGAGACTTGGAAATATTTGAGTCAGACTCAGATATTTCTGATTTAATGGATTTGATGGATTAGCTGACGATGAGGTGTAAAGAAATTAGTTATTTTTGAGTTACTAATTTTAACAAATTTATATTTTTTTTGTTTTTGTTTTTACAAGTCTGTATATGCCTCACCCTCCTATAGGCCGCACACCTGACTTAACTTGGGGCTTAACCCAGGTGGAGGATGTGCCGATCACTGAATAAGGGATTATTTTCAATTTATTTTTATTATTCACAATTTATTTTTATTATTCACAATTTATTTTGATTATTCACAATTTGTTTCGATTATTCACAATTTGTTTTGATTAATCATGATTTTGTTTGATTATTCACAATTTAGTTTATTTTTTCATGATTTACTTCGATTACTTTCAATTTGCAACTATTCATTTCGATTTATTTCAATTTGCAACTATTTATTTCGATTTATTTCAATTTGCAACTATTTATTTCGATTTATTTCAATTTGTTAATTTTTTTATTCATTACATTGATGCCACTTCTTCAACTCCATTTCTTTAAAGGAGTCACTTTTTCAACACATATTTTCGAAAAAGTGATCCCTTTGATGAAATGGAGTTGAAGAAGTGGGTTTCGATGTAGTACTTTTCAAAGAAGTGAACTGACTCTGCACTGTAAAAAATTTCTTTGTTAAATAACGGAAAAAGTACTGGCAGCAGGGCTGCCAGTACTTTTTCTGTTAT
>JAQFZN010002765.1:0-10521 GCA_034687075.1 Geophilus carpophagus | reverse complement strand
AATGTAGTTTAATGTTAATTATTTTTGAATGATAAAATAATTTATAATTTGTGTAAATCGGCTGTAGTTGATTTTGCTCATTCCTAATGAAAATTTTATTTTAGTCAGGTGATTGGTATTTTGGTAGTGAATCAGAAATTCGAGATAGGAGATTTAAGAGAGTGGCGGCTGACACCATGAGAATGTTTTATTTAGACGCATTACTAAGTCATTCTACTGGTAGGTTACAACAGTGCTCGAATTGTAATTTTATATCAGAGTGCAGACACACCAATTACTCCTCCACCTCCCTCCTTTACCATTATCCTGTGCACTACCAGCAATAATATCACCGGGAATGCATTCGAACAATTGAATTGCTTGTTCCAGTTCAATTCGAGCACTGGGTTACAAAAATAAACCTGAACAATTAAATATTACTTAAAATTTTAATTATTTTAGTGCCATCTCACCGACGTTTGATAATAGAAAAAGGCGGTTTGCAACTTCTGATGGCTGTTGCATTTATTGCACCACAAGTTCAGGTGTGCAGTCTTGTAGGTCAAATTGTCGGCAATTTGGCTTTAGACGATAGTTTACACACACACATCTATGAAGCAGGTTCGTAAATAAAGAAAAAAATTATTTTGTTTTAATCTTAAACATTTTTCTTTTTTAGGTTGGATCAAATTATTGGCTACGTGGATGAGAGACGAGAATATCGAAGTATCTGTACCGGCAGCTCGCGCACTGGCTAATTTAGATAGAGATGCGCTGGCTAAGGAGTTTTTTGACGACGGCGTTTACATCCTTCACCCATTATATAGAAAGCCACGTAAGGAGTCTATAACTGCCGATGTAGTATTTGTTCACGGTTTAACGGGCGGTGCGTTTAAAACATGGCGACAGAGAGATGAGAGTCAATTACCAAATCATATTGAAGAGGCAAATGCTGATAATACTCCAGGTTATATTTAAATAATGTTAATAATAATTTCTTTAATTTTATTTTTTCCTATCACTTTTTATTTCAGTTTTAGAAAAACGAAGAGATAAGCAATTGGTAATGGAAGATATGACTATGATCTCAAAAAGACATCATTTTCCTGGTCAAGGAGAAAGAGAAAGAAAATTAGGCAGCTGGTTTAGAAATTTACGATCAACTACATATGTGCCTTCTCATTCTGCATGTTGGCCAAAAGTATATTTTTAATTATTTCGAAATAAAATTTTATTTAATTTAAATAAGAAATTAAAAAAATTTCAACCATATATTTTTTATTTATTTATTTATTTTTTTAAGGATTGGTTACCAATAGATTGTCCACATGTACGCATTATATCTGTTGATTTTGATGCTGAAGTATCAGAATGGTTTCGAAAATGTCCAGGAGAAGCTGAAAAGAGTACAATTGCAATGAGAAGTTTTGATTTGCTGCAAAGGCTTTTAAAAGCAGGCATCGGACAAAGACCAATTATTTGGGTATCCCATTCTTTGGGTGGTTAGTAACACAAAATATTCGTTTGATCAATTGGATTTTGAAAATAGTTTATTTATTTATTTCAAGGTTTATTAGTTAAAAAACTCCTAGTCACTTGTAGTCAGAGTTCCGATGAAACGATGGCTAAAATATGGCGAGAAACTAAGGGAATAATATTTTTCAGTGTTCCTCACCGTGGTTCTGAATGGGCCAATTGGGGTAGCACTGAACGCCTTATAATGCTCACACAAGAAGTTCAGGAACTCAAATACAGTAAATCAATTTTAGAAACTTTATTAAACTAATTTATTAATTAATTATTGTGTTGGAATTAAATGCTTGTAGATTCTACTCAGTTGATAGAACTACACGAACAATTTAAAAATATCGTTGAATCCGTCCATCTTCCGGTTATCAGTTTTGCAGAAACTTTGAAAACCAATTTAGGATTAAAAGTTGAAGCGATGTTCGTTTCGCCCTATTCTGCTGGTGAGTACATTTGATTTTTTTTCCTTTAAAATTTGCAATACGAGGATGAATTGAGACGCCAATTTTCTTCATAACAGATCCGGGTTTTGGAGAATTTATTACCGTAGCTACGGATCACGTTAATGTTTGTAAACCAATTAACAGGCGTTCGAAATTATATTTGACTGTATTGGAATTTATTTACGAAAATATTCCTCATTCATTTTTTGAGGCTTTAATGGCGCCTGCGCTTAGCAGATATGATGAAGATGCTATTATGGAACAGTACATGTGGTGAACTAATGAATTTATCAAAAAAGTTATTTTTTAAATCTGCAAATTTTGTGTACAAGAAAGAACATGAATTTCGCTGTTACAGAATGAAAATTTTAAAATAGTTTTAAAAATTTGTTTTTTGCATTGTCCAGTTGATTGTCTCTTTTCTTCAAACCATCATTAGTACATGCACTTTTAGTTTCAAGTTTGATCCTTTGGGCCTTAATTTCTTCCAATTTCTTTTCAAGCGATATTACTTCAACATTTTTCGACCGCTCTCTAACACGTTTTGCAGGTAATTCTTTTTTCTCTTGGCCTTTCCTGTAACTTATTTGATAAAATTACTTGTAAATCATTCACTTATCGATAATTCACTTGTGTTCCTCGGTTTTTTTTTGGCGAAACTGCTCGATAAATTCTTTAACCTGGTTCAATTTCTCGGCTCTTGATTTTTTACTTTCAAGAATTTGAGCTCTTTTTTCTTCCTCACTTTCCTTTTTCCACTTTCTTAGCAATTCCAGATGTTCGTGCAACTGACACACAACAATCCAAATCGATTGAAATAATATTGAAGATAAAGTTACATTGCGTCAAATCAGATTACTTGAGCTAGAGACATGTTGTCCAACCGTTGATTGCTTGATTTTCTTAACTGTGCCGATTCTAATTTCAATGCTCGAATTTCATTAACCAACAACCTTCGTCCTTTCATCATTTCATTTTCCTTTAAAATAAATAAACAAACAACAATTTAAATAGACATTAACTTACATAAACAAATTACGTCTTCTTTAGCCTTATTTAACTCGTCGTTGATCGAGTTCTGCATTTTATTGACTGTAATTACAGAAATATTATACTCTGTAACATCACTTTGAGTCGGTTTCTACTTACCAATGTCACGTTTCTGATGAACGATTTTTTTCATGGCTTCCTTGGTTCGGGTTTCACTTTCAATTACTTGTTGAACCAGAGTCCTGCAGTAATTACTTGCGCTTCTAATGTACTGTTTACTACATTATAATGATAGCAACTTCTCACTTAGATCTCTCTTCATTATCTTGCTTCAGCTGATTAAACTCCTTCGCATTTTCTTTCTTCTCAACTTTAAACTGTTGAACCTGTTTTTTCTTTTCTTCTATCGCTGTTTGTTTAGCCAATAAAGCTTCCTCTCGACTCAGAAGCCCTTTAAGTCGATTTTGATTTTGAATTGCGGTCATTCGCTCCTCTTCCTCATTTCGTCGTTCTTCTAGACGTTTTTCAAACTGTGCTGCTTCCATTGTTCCTTGCTCCAAATACTCTAATCTAAAATCAAATTATAAAATTAAATTAAATATTAAGTTTTAAGTGTAAACATAAACAACTTTTCTACTTTTTCATTTGCTCTTCAATTTTCCTCTTAACCAACGCTGCTTCTCGTAATAATGTTACGGTATTTTGTTTGACTGGAGTTTCAACTTCGAATGACTAAATAAATGTGAATTTATGAAAGTAAATTAAAAAAAAAATTGTAAGATTTGATTACTACAGGTAGTTCACAAATCTTGGGTTTATCAAACTGCAATTCCTTTTGTTTTTCTTCTAACAAAACAGCTATTTTATGGAGTGTTTTATCTGATTTTTTTGGTTGTAAATAACGGGCATTTTTATCTAAACCAATTAATTGAAAAGATTTCTAAAAATCAAACAATATTTTTAAATTAACATTTTTTTTTTGATTTCGCAAAATAGTACCGATAATCTATTCTCGCTTTTGCTCTTTACCGTTTCTTTCTTGAATTGTGAGGAAATTTCGGGCTTTATTTTAAACTAGGTAATAAAAATTAAATTTATAAATTAAATTCTAAATTTAAATAAAAAATTAATGAGACATTTTGTTTTTGTGCTGCTTGGGTAATGAATAGTGATGAATCATCTATTGGTTTTGAAGGTCTTTCTGCTTGTGTAGCAGTGAAGTTAAACGGCTTAGGAACTTTTATTTAAAAAAAAAATTAGATTATGCCAATCTAAAAATAAATAAATTTATCTCTAATGGCCTCGACTGTTCTCATTTTAGAAATGAAATATTATATGGTACAATAACGGACTTTCGTAATAATTACTTGTAGTAGGTTTAGATTTTATCTTTGGTTTTTTCCTTTGCAATAATATTACTTCAGTTTTCTGGATTATCGACGCCAAATCAGGTCCAAGTCTGGAAGTGATAAAGAGAAAGTTGATCCAACTTAAATTTCTTAAATGTTTTAATTACTTAGAAAATAGAAAAATGAAAGATAAGATAAATAAAAATTTTATTTATATACCGAAGCATTGGCGTCAGGAATATGTTCTCAACAAACAATTGATCGTAAAGCTCCAGCCACTGATTTTGCAAAGCTCCTGATACATTATTTGGATTGCTTACAAATTTTAAAAACTGCCGAAAGATATAAAAAGTTCAATGAAAAATATTGAAATTTCTATTGCATAAGAGGGACGAGAGGGCGTCACCAATTAAACACTGCTGCGGCCTCATTTCCACAGTAATTAAAACGATAGAAAGAAACGAAAGGCATCAAAACTGTTGGATATCCGCCAAAAAGTGTACAAAGTACACAAGATGAGTTGAAACGAGTGATTTTCAGTTCTGTCAACAACCCCCCTTTAAAGCCTTAGGGAAAATACATGACCTTATTGCATAAATTAATCGGATTAGAAAAAAATGAGACAAGCAGTTGACGACGCAAACACATGCGTTACATAATACAAATAAGACGACGAAAGGTTTCAAATGGTCGCCTTTAAGTGGAAACAATTCATCTACATATAAATACTCATAGGCATCTTTCTGTAAATATTTAAACGAACTGTCTTTCATGACTGGATGGAACCTGCTTAATTTAATGAATACATTCCCACAACAGCCCCACAACAAGAAAAATCCATTTAAAATACCATTCATCTTACTTCAAGTACTGTAGAGTTCAAAAAATGTATCACGATCGTTTCAAATTGATTTATTCCTATATTGTTTATTTCGAATACGAGTAAATAAAATAATGCTGGAAATTATAGGAAATTAAAAAAAAAATTTGATTACGTGAATGACCGTTGGCTTCACCTCTTAAAGTATTAGTTATTCTCTTGTCTTTAAGAAGTCGACTTCCTTTACTGTAGTCAAGTGAGTTAATAAATAAGTCAATCACTTTATTAATGACGGGGAAGTGTCTCAAACATCCTTCGATGCAGTCGTTTATAAGATCTTCACTCACTCCTTCCAATGACTAATTAAGAAAGAAAAATAAAATGGTGCAATTTTTTGCAATTCTTACATAAGCTTATTCAAGAAATAAATACTAATTATATGAACATTTTTTTTGATTTGACATGTAAATAATATCTATTTAAAATTATTAATCACTTAACTATAATTTTCATAAATTCCTTGATATTTAAAAATCCATTTTTACTGTATTCCGTCAAAAAATCCACAAATAATTCGGCAACTTTAGAAATTTTCATCTTGTTGAATTGATTTAAAATTTTTATTACGTATTAGATGTTTAAGTAGGAATTATTTGAATAGTTTTATTGGAAAAACAAAGATAGAATGTGCTCAAAGAGTAACTTCGCGCTACTCCTCGGCCCTCATTTGTTTACCCGAAATAAGTTGTAACGAAAACCTGATTTGAAAAACAAACTATGCATTTACTAAACCTACCAAAAATTCCTTTTTATTTAAACAAATTTTATAAGTTTTTATTTACTGCTACTTAAACATAGTTATATTAACATTATTTTATAAACTTAGATTTACTTAAAATTTACACAAAAATAAATTCCGGTTTTGTAATAAAAAGCCGAATCACCCGCTCGTGCTGCACTCTGGTAATTGATTGGACTATCGCCAACACAACAGCAGCACCGCGGCAGTAATTCGCATCGCCTTGCACGTACCGCCTTGTTCGTCTACGGTCTATCTAAGAAAAAGCAGAAAAGATGTCAGAAGAAGACTGTAGCAATAGTGTGGAAGAAAAGGTAATTTTTACATCTTACTACACAACCAATTTAAAAATTTTGTAATTTTTTAAATCACAAAAAAACATTTAATTTTAAAAATTCATTTTAATTTCCTTCAAATACATTGAATTGCTTTTGTCGTTCCCTCCAGTTAGCTGGTGGGTGTGGCCGCTTCTGTCCAGGGTTCAACGTGTTTGTTCGATATTTCGATCAATTTTCATATTAATGTATTCATAGCAACAAATTATGACTTTTATTCATTAGTTATTTGAACATTTATGTTCTTTTTGGCACATTGCATTCAGTTTATGCAGGTGGTTCAAGTCTTTTGTCACAAATTATTTTTAGAATTTGCTTTTAGTCAACGGGAGCTGTTTACAAACTACTTATGTTTCTATGGGTTAGTTGTTAACATCGAAATTACAAACGTAGCTTATTGGTCTGTATTTATGACATGTTTATAGTTTCCATTTCGCCATCTGCTCAAACGAGTTACAAACTTTGTAAATACAAAGCAAATAACACACAAAACTCAACCTGGACTCGATCAGGCCACAAGGTCATCGCACATCACTTTTTTAAAAACATTTTTTTACCTCAAACTCAATCTAGTAATCTCCTCATATTTCAGGTTACGCCATTTTTTTTTCTCAAAAAAATAAAAAAATGGCTAGATTAATACTTTAAATGATAAATTTTTAATGAGATGAAAGCTAAAATGAAGGAAATATAAGTCATCTCCTCTGCTGGGAATGATGTTCAACTATCGCGCATTTCCTCCGTCAGTCATTTACTTAATTGGACCCCATTGCATTAGCACAGGATATTAAATGAACTTCTTTGTAAACGACACTTTTTCTTTCGTGTCACACTTAATTTTCTTCATCAGTTTATGACCTTTTTATTATTGACTCTTGTTTTTATGCTAATTTACGACTGTGTACGTGCTATTTTTAAACGCAATATCAACAACATACTGCATACATATACAACTGTATGCATTATTTAAGCATACATATTGAATAATGGAAATAGTAAACGCTTGGTAATCGGTTGTAATTTTCCATAGATTGATATCAAAAGGATATCTGAAGGAAATAATGACAAAATGATGTGTTTTTGTTTCCTTAGCTTGTCATCATCTTTAGTTAATAGTAGAGGTTTTGGTTAAGTCTCGATATACTCTCTCTTTGCCATCCGAGTGCCGTTTCCATTGCCTCTCGTTGTTTGACGTGCGTCAATGCGATCGATGCAGTGACGTAAGAGAAGTGTTAGTGAAGTGACCTTTTTTTGCCACGTGAAAACGGCCCGACGAAAAACAAGTAGAAGCACACTGGGCAACAGCCATACGGCTAATCTTAATTCTTTGAAATTCCCTTCGATCTGATAAGAGAGATTTCACTATTTTGAATCAATGCCAAGTTTAAAAGTTAAAAAAAAATAACGATCACGATAATAAACTGAAAGTTAAAAAATGAACTAATAAAAATATTATTTTTATCTTTTCGCAGAAATACACTGTCACTACAGAGCGATGCGGCACCATCAATTTCTACGTACAGGTTGGTACCTAATGTAATTTGATTCCAAATTTTGTTTCATGACATAATTAAGCCCTTGAAAGTTCATAACTTAGAATTTCCGGTGCTCCATGCCCTAGGTTTCCGGTCGTTACTTTGATTGGTATTAAAAATATATATATTTTAATTTAAAAAAGATTTAGCTTGAAATTTCCAAATTTAAAACAATTATTATTTTTTACGTTAACCTAAAACTCAAACATTCGCATCACGTTTTCAGTTTAACTCGTTTGAATAAGAAATGAGAAACGATAATGGTAATAGCTGCGATAATGGTTACAACATTGGCTGATGACGTCGGGGGTCTGCAATTTATTTTTTATGTGGTCTGGATGAGTAAAAAGATTCATTCTGTTCTCTTTTTTGCAAAATAAACGCCATGTCCGTTGAAACGTATGAAACAAATTTGTATATCCCCTTCAAGGTTGGCGCGACCTTTGACATTTCAGCCACTTTGTTTTTAAAATTTCGTCTCCCATCTAGATCTTTTAATTCCCATTCTCGAAAAAGACGTTGAAGTTTTTTCGAGATAAAAAACATGTGTTACGTAGAAAGGTCGTATGTTATTAAACATAGAGAAATTGATGAGCTGTACATTGATAAATTTTTTTTGGTTTGTTTAAGTTATTTAACTGATTAGATAAGAATTTGTAAGACAAAGTAAATAAAAGATAAATTGGGGGTCAAATAATGCTGTTAGCTAAATTAGATGAAGGATTATTAAAGTTGGAAGCTGATGTTAAAATGTTAGTTGAATGAGCGTGACTAGTGAGATCGATAACGTAATGAAGGATGAACCATTAATAAATAAAAAGGCGGGGTTATGGAATCAATTGAAGCATTCCAGTTAACGTTAAAGTGATGCTTTGACAAAGCAAGCGTGTCTTTGTTTTTTCTTTTTCTTTTACTGCAATTAATAATTAATGATTTGTTGTTTTAGGGAGATCTTGATCAAGCACAAAAGAAGGCAGTGTTTTTCACAGTTCATGATTTAGGCTCGAATCGTAAGTGTTATTTACTTAGTGTTAATTGTAATTTATTCTTTTGTTAGTTTTAAAATAATTTGTTTTTAAACAGACACGGTTTTTCACCACTTTATTGATCATCCTTCCATGTTGGAGATGAAACATCGGTCGGTTTTTATACATGTGGATGTCCCAGGACAAGAAGATAATGCTCCTAATTTTCCGGACGAGTGGGTTATGTTTTCGTATAGCATACTTAGATTCTGTTGGATATTTTAATAACAACCATTGATTTTTTTAAATGACTGTTTTGATGTTGAATGCATCTAATTTTGGTTTCACAGTGAAGAGAGGGTAATGAGCATATGAACTCGAATAGTTAATCAATGTTTAGAATTAGTTTTCAAATTCCTTGCCAAAAATATTCTTTGAATTTGTAGTTGATAGATTTCAAAGGTTTTCAGTAAGCGTTGAGCTACTTATACCAGCTAAGCCATTATATTTAACTGGTTTGAGACCGTTCTTTGATTCCAAATCGTTACTGAATAAATTTAAATTTTGAATGTTCATCTGACATTTATTGATCATAATTGAAGACTTAGATGCAATTAAAATATCCAATAGATGTTAAGTGTGCTGTATGTTTACTATTTTTGTTATTTTACTGCATCAATTCATTCTGCTCAATTCTAGTTACGAATTTCCAACCATGCAGACCATCGCTGAGGAATTGGTCGAAGTTTTGGATTATTTAAAGTAAGTTCGTTGTCGTAGTAGACTCAAACGTAGTAGTCAATTGGGTTTACTAAGAATGTTTGATTTATTCTAGGGTCTCTCTGGTCGTAGGATTAGGCGACGGCGCTGGAGCGAATATCTTGGCCCGATTCGGAGTGAGAAATTGATAAATGATTTGAATTTTGCGAGAAGAAAGCAAAGCGCATTTACGGTTGGCTTTAGATGGCGCACCCGACGAGGTGCTTGGGTCTGGTTCTTGTCCACTGCACGGCCACCACAGCTGGCGTTATGGAGCATTTCAAAGATAAAGTAGATAAATCGAATTGTATTATAATGGAAATACGTTTACGCATTTGTTATTTCAATAGATAGTCAGTTGGAAATTGGGAAACATCGGAATGAACCCGACGGCTGAACAATATTTGGTCTTTCATAAGTTTGGTGGCGTGAGTCATAGCAATTTATTTTATTATTTTTTTTTAAATTGACATTCAATTGCAACTAAATGGATTGTTATTTATAAATTTCTGTAAATGTGAGAATTATTTAACCACTTAATTTAATCTAACCAAATTGCAGCAGGGTAAGCATATTAAAGGATTCAACTTCTATGTTTCCCCATATACATTCTGAACGGAATGGCAATACTCACGATATGTGGTGGTACGGTATTGTGCATGTGCATGAGAAATGTTTTAAGCCTCATTGCGTTTTGTGCATGTAATTCTGTTGTCGATTGATTGATCTAATGATGTATATTTGTGCGTTTTTTTGTCTTTTTTCCATGCCTATAAATTGTGGCCCTCTTTCGTCGTTGTAAACTAGCATCTGGAAGAGGTACGATGACAACATCTACTGATGAATATTAATTATTAATTATAATTTAATTATTATTATTTAAGTTTATATTGTTGCATGTTTAATTTTTAAGTTTAACACGATATTGCATGTTCTTTGAGACGTATTTTCTGTCTGTCTTTGGGTTTATTTGATACTAACATTGATGTGATGGTGTCTGCTCGTTTTATTTTTTGTTTT
>JAQFZN010002764.1:0-10526 GCA_034687075.1 Geophilus carpophagus | reverse complement strand
TTTATTTTTTTTTGAAATTTTGATATATCGATTTCTGCTACTGTAACGACATAAATTTATATCTTGAGCTTAGATTCATTACTACACTTAGCATTTTTAAAAGTTTTTTTGTATATACAGTATATAAATATCGGTTTAATTTATTATCATCAGTACTTTTTCTTCTTTTGCTTAGGGTCAATTTTGCTTTTTTTTAATCTTGCATTACGATATTAGGAAATAAATCAAATTTATACTCGAAATTGCTAACATCGATGTAAGATCTTTTAAATATTAATCATGTTAACTATGCTTAATTATGGTGAATAGCTACGGTGAATAATAAAATAATTAAAATTTTCAAACTTTTATCTCAAACAATATCTTTCATTAAGTTGATGAGATACGAATGAGATGAGACGACGGTTCTGCTGTTACTTGGAAACTGAATTTAAAAGATGCTGCTGTATATATTGCAGGAAATGGGTTCTTGACATTCTCCATCTCATGGGAGGTTTTATTTGGAGATTTTACACTGCATCAGACCTCTGTGAACCTCTTTGGATTCATGCGATAATATTTCTAACGGTTATCCTCTTATAGATATTAGAAATTCTCTTGTGAGTCATCTGATTACATAGAACGAAAATTGACGCAGCGCATCTTATTTGAAAAGAGTTAGTTGTAAAGTTTTATAAGTAGCTTCTTACTTCTTTTTCTCACATGACGAAACTCAATGTCGTTAATTCATATATTAAATACTTTTATGAATCATAAAATTGTCGTAAAACGTAATATTTTTGAATTGTTAATGATTATTATTCATGTTTTCGTAAAATTAAAACTGTAAATAAAGAATAAAATTAAACTTTGAAAATATTTTCAATAAACTTTAATATCAATGTTTAATTTTTCTACACTTTTAAGCTGATATTTGTGAATATAATTTCTCAAGATGATAAATTATTTAATCAGACAAAAATTGAAAATAAATAAACATTATGAAATTTGAGAATGACTTTTATAATAACTTGAGCCGTTTTATTATTTACATAATGGTATAGAATCTTTAAACATGTGGCGAAATAGTTAAAACGAATCATAAGAAAAACTAGATCACCTATGAGAATATAGGTCAATTTCAATAGTCAAATTTAAAATTCTTAACTGCGTGATGATAACAATATATCTCTTCAACAAGAGGAGGCACTTGATTTACATTATCTACAGCATGTAGTAAGTCCAGTAGAGAATATTAAATATTACATAAGCAATTGGAAATGCAAGACGACATGTTCGGTCTATTCGCTTTGCAAGCAGTTTATTCCGAGCGGAAGGAACAGTTCTTCGTTCTGGGGGCCTGTAAGAGACGTTACTTGATTGACGTTCCGAGAATTGGATCTCTGTCGTTTTTTCTGGACTCGACGAATTGCCCTGAATTATAAAAGAACAAACATAAATAAATGAGAGAAAAAGAAATTCAGTTTTAATAGTAATTGAAAAGAGTTGACTATTTTTTCTTACTACAAAGCATTTTTTTTGCATTTGAGCAGTTGCTCTTCCTGGGCTAGAATTGTTGTGTTCGTCATTGTTCCGTGGTGAGCAAAATTCCTTCTTGCGGAACAAGTAATTGACGACTGTGAACTCGATGAGGGCTGCGAACACGAACGTCGTGCACGTCCCCATCCACACATCGAGAGCTTTCACATACGACACGGGTGGTAAATTTGAACGAATTCCGGTACTTTCAGAAGATATAGTGAGTAATGTAGTTACTCCAAGAGTGACCCGTGCCGGTATGGCGTCAATGTCCAACCAAAAGGAAACCCACGAGATAATGACGATTAATGTAGTTGGTAAATAACTTTGCACTAAATGGTATCCCACCGATCGCTCCAGCACGAATTTGGCACGCAGACAACTGTATTCACCTGGAAATAATGAAAACTGGCAGGTTCTAAGCATTTTCTTAATTAGATTCTAAATAAAAAATAATATAGTCGTTTGATATACCAATGCTGAATGTTTCGACACAGTCGGTCGGTACTATTTCCTGCAACTCAAATTGTGGCAATCGCAAGCCATCTATAATTTTGACGGGTTTCTCAGGTGACCATGTTAATAGTAATTCCCTTGTTGTCTTGGTGACTACAAAGTAAAGACCAAGTGTAATGAGAGCTCATTAAGCGCATCACGTTACAATTTTCGCTCGAATAGGTCACACCAAGAGAAACTCACAGCTAGATAATTCAATTGAACAAATTTGTCTATCTAGCGGATACTTTGCCAAGTCCATCATACAAGAGAAAGTCAACTTTAACCTATAAAAAAATATGGTTTTTAAACAATTTTAAATAAAATTTATTTCTAAAAAGAATAAAATCACCTAAGCATGTAAAGAATGTTGCCTTCAGGGTTTATTCGGAGTAACACGTTTGGCACGGTAACTATTTGAAAAGCCGCCTCTTTAGCGTTTGGGAAAAACACTTCTGGTTTCCATATCATTTGTACTAGTTTAGGATCGTTTAAGTCTAATTCGTGAGTTAAGTTAACTAAGCTTAATCTTTTATCGACCCATGACTGTCGAAGGTACAGATCCACCTCATAGTCCTAAATTAAGAAAGACAAGGTATCACCGCTCAGAATTTAATTATGATATTCTAATCGATCTATTTATTTATTTTTACAATAAAAGAACAGGTTATGTGCATAAGATATGTTCAGTAAATTAATTGCAATTTTATTTTAGTTGGAAGGTTTCTTCTCTATTTATAAACCACTTACCATAGTTTCTGGATTGATTGATCCAAAACTACGCAGAAACATTTCAATTGACACTGTTGTTGGAATCCCTAGAAAAATTAATTTTCATGAATAACGTACACATGTCTGAATATGATATGTCATTTCAAGGACAGTATTATTTATACCATAAAATCTTGAGTATTAATTTGGGATTTTCATGGTGTAAAGGTAAATTAAAATGTTATATGAATACGGTATTTATCTTTTTTTGTTACAAGTATATACAAAAACTATTCTTTTAAAGTATTCATTTTTTGGTAAAAAAAAATAATACCATGAATTGGTAACACTTAAAAAATGTGCACTTTGGAATAAGATTTTCATCTTTTTGCATATTCAATTTTTTAGAGTGCTGATGGAAATCAAGAATGTTGAAGTAAAAATTGTTGTTTGGCGATTTTAATCTTTTTCGTCTGCAATTTGTTTCTAAAAATACAATTTCTTAAAATGCAAAATAGCTTACCTAGATTGTGTGTCGGTGTTGCACGTCGATCATGTGTTCTTAGAAGACCATCCAATATCTCTAATGCATCACTTGTGTTATTCCAACTAAAAAATAAAGAAACAAAAACTCTTCACCTTTAAAGTTTATTTGTTAAAAAAATAAAAGATAAAAAATAAAGCCAATTTGAGACTGGTAACTGAGGATCTGATTTAATTTTCTTTGACATTTGTGGGGACAAACAACCATCTAATTAAGTATGCATTAAAAGGTCTTTATATGCAATTACTGTTGAAGTTACTGAACAATATTCTGCCCTTCAAGTGATTTTTAATGGATTTTATATACTTATCACAGAACATGGAAAATTTGTTATCAATACTGAGATCGTAGGACACAGATTTATTTTCTACATGACGAATGATTTACATTTTTTAGGTTTCACACATGAGTTCTAAGAAAAAAAATCTCATTGCCATGAGTGATTGAATAGGTCTGTGCAGCTCTGTTGTCGCGTAAAAATTGCTCAATCGATATATATAAATGCAGACAGTGCTGCAGCTGTCCAGAAAATAGTTGGAAATAAGTACCCAAAGGAGGCTGTTTGGAAAATGAATGATATTCGATTTGGTAATCACTCCCAATCCAGTTTCTAAGGATTCATTCAGGCGGACGTAAATCATAACTCCATTCTGTCTTATACTTCTCCTTCAGCATGAATACAGTAGCAAATTAAGAAAATTAATTAAATTAAAACTTTTTAACCGATATTTATATCTAAAATAAATTTATAGTAAATAAATCGTATTAATATATGCATTTAAATGTGTGCGTATCGATAGAATATTTGAAATGCAAAGTAGGATTTTTCCAAATTTCTCTAGAGATGAAAGAAAATAAGCTTTTATAGAATAAATTATTGATGCAGCTTATAGGAGATATAAGAGCTGCTAGAGGAGAATTTCTGATATAAAATGTTTGTCGATTTTTATTTTTTAATGTTAAAAATAAATCTTTTTATAAAAAATATTTTTAAATGAGAAATTTTCTAAGTATACTTTCGTCTAGAGCCCATTCTCATGAGCGGATGAATAGAGGAAAAAATTGTTCAAAATTTCTCGGTTTTAGGTCGAGTATGAGGGTAATCTGAGGAACAGGTTGTTTGTTACTGCATTTCAAAACTTTGTTTTGCCTTTTGATTTCCTTTTACTCAAGTGTAGGCACCAAAGACTTTTTAAGAGGCTTCTTCGACGAAACATACCTTTGAAACCTAGACTTTTTAATATTACTCATCAAAAATCGAAGTTTAAAGTTACGCATCAGTTACTAAAGTATTTATAAACAGCACATACGATCTCTTCTATGTTCTATGTTTACGTTTGGTTGACATATTCTAAGAGGGTTGGGCTTTCAGCCAAATAATCTGGAATTGTAATGGGGTTGCTATGGTTACAGATTTTGGAGACAAGACAAAGAATGTAAAAGGCCCTGGAGCTGTAATTTCTTCGCAACCAGCCACTAACTTTCGAATTGAGACGCTCTTTTCATCGACATGACTGAAAATATCCTGCACTATAATCATGGTCAAATGGAAGCAATTTGATCTACCAAAATACTTTTATTTTTAACACAACTGTAAACAGCAGGTAGTGTTTTCTGACGTCATTTGGTTATTAAGGATGTGAGCACATTCTACTTTATTCTGCTTCACATGTTTGTAATAAAACTGCTAACATCAAAGTGCTTATCATTTGCATAATTAAATATGTTTACATGTATGTGACAGCGTTGAAAGTTTTGATTATTTTTTAATTTTACTTCATACAGGGATATTTATTTAACTCTATGAATTATGATATCTAAATAAACTTTTAATGAGCGCTGTTGTGTTAAAAGTGCTTAAAGTGATTCATGCATTTTTATGAAATGATCCAGGGCAAAATGTTTAATTAATGTTTAATACAGACAATGATGATTTTAATTTAAATGGTTTCATCAAATATGCAAGAAAATCTCTTTTTTTCTACTTTGTAACTTGTACGAAGTTTTAAGGTTATGCTTATAATCTTGTACTTTATTTTATTTTATTTTAGTTAGATAAACAGTTTTTTAATCTAAGCATAGATTTAAGATAAAAGTGTCAAAAAATAGTAAACATGTTATTCCTGCAAATCAGCAAGCTTAAAGAGCATCGTTTGGTAAAAAACATATTTAGTAATCATTTATTTTGATTGACTCAACTATTTTTCCAATTGTGTGTTGACAAAAATTAACATTAATTTAGTTCTGAAGAAGTCATTACGACAAGATGACAGGTAGTAGCATAAATTACAAGAGAAGAAAGCTTTTCAGATAAAAATATTTCCCTTAGCGGCTATAAAGAATGGGTCTAAGAGTTATCAGGCTCGTCTTTCCTGTATAAATCTGGTTTCAAGGGAAACATGAGATAAAGTTGATTAAAGAAAAGAAAAATGTCAACTAATACCACACAATATGACGAAAACTCATTTTGTCTTTAAGATATTTACTGACATAAATGCATATTTGTAATTACTTATATTTACGTTTTGTTATTATGCATTAACTGTATTAAACCCAAATGAAGTGTACGAAAAACAAAATAAATAAAAAGACTTTCTGTTGATATAAACTTTTGGCAATCATTCTCTCTCTGCAAACTAGTATCTGAATGAAGTTTGTTTAGTTCATTTCAACTACAATCAAGGGAGAACTTTAATTTGCATTTAAAGGTCCTAGACACGAAGTCGATTGAGTCCAATAGCTGAGCTTTATACATTAGGGAAGAAATTGCCAAATTTACCATACTCAGTTACCAATACAAGCGACAATTTAATCAAACTTTAGAGTGCACAGGGACTAAAGTCTTTTCCCTTTACTTCTTTTTTATTTTTATTTTTATTTTTTTTTTTAATTTTTTTGTAACGAATACACTTATTGTTGCATAAACGTCAACTTCTTTTTTCTTACACAATTCCTGAGGGATGGTTGCCCATTAAGTAAAGTGGGAATTTGTTTTGGTGCCTCGAAAGGTATAAATCGATATCTAGCGTTGGGTGCCAGATTGGAATGGATTGAAGGGAAATTACTTACAATCTTGAATTGGTAAATTCATCTTTACCGTCTTTAAATTTATAATTACCGGTATTGAGGCTGTTTGTCCGTTTGTTTTTGTTTACTAACTTTCGAACTGTGGTATTGAAAGTAATTACAATTTTTCATTAAACAACAACTATTAAGGTTTCCTTTTTAAGCAACTGAAACAATTTGATCTTTGTATATTCTTGCAATTAAAATTAATTGGAAACGACCTTGACAGCTAATATGTAATAAATGAAGCTTCTGTAGTTGTAACTTTGATTGTAGTTGATTACTATGGTTTCTCATTAATGGTGCAAAGGCAAATTACAGTATAATGAGTCGATACATCTATCAATGGCAAAGCCAAACACTCGTTTATCAAATGATGGCTGTCAAAGTAAAGTGCTCAAGTATAATTCAAACTCAAGTTGTAATAAAAATTTACAGCTTCTATGTTTTGCGACATGTGAGGATACTTCTGGAGATTTTTTATGACCTCATGCCCTTATTCTGAAGTGCTATAAACAAGATGGTTGAAACTTCTACCACAATCATATCCGTTTGAAAAACGTCCATCAAAGTGTAACCGAAATTTATGTTATATGCTAAGAAACTTTGATTGTGAAAGTTGCCCATCTGTTTTGTAGGAAAACAACACAATTTATAAATTTCTAGGAAATGAAGTTTGTTTTTAAAAAATGACTCGTCTTTATTCTGACAGTTCCTTTGTGCCTGTTTGAGGCATTTCTTGAATACAAAAGGTTTTTTTATTTTTATTTCTACTTTTTTAAATCTTTTTTTTAATGTGAATTGTTAAAGTAGACAATTCAATTACGATGAACTTTAAATTAAAAAATAAAAAGTAAAACATTTTATTGAATAAAGAGTTTCAATTTAATGCAATTACAAGTTTGATAGATTTATATCGTTGAACATAACAAATTGTAAACAAAAATATAAAAGCTTTTCTCTGTTAATAATTGAAAATTATAATTTCAACAATTTGTTTATTATTAAAAGTTAAAATTTTTCACAATAACATTCTTTGATCAAAAAATTGTGAAATGAACTAAGACCTTTGAGCTCGCTACTGATTCGAGGTAAGAGCGTTCATTTGAAATAAAACTGAGGTCAAGCTTCTGTAAATATTTACAGTACATTGGGAAGGGGGCGATGATGTGAAAACGAACTTGAAACCTCGAGTGCACAAAAGAGTGGTTAATGAAAACCACTGGAATAGCTTGTGGGTGGGAACAAACAAGTTTGCTTCAAGTTTGAATGACAATACATTTGATATAAGAAGAAGTAACACGGGTACTTAAAAGTGTACAGCTTGGTAGTTGAATCAGCAGGGGGTCTTTCATTCTCAACAATTTATATCAACCAGAACTTTTCGCATTGCCAACTTTAGTGTGAGTAGTGGCTAGATCGATGTTTTCTATTAGATGTTTTTCCAACCTGTGTTTTGGGTAAACTTTATTATAGGTGTATAAACAATACGTTATTTTTAATTTATTTTTTTATTTTTTTTTTCAGTGGGTGTTTTAAAGTCTGAATAATGTTGATTAGGTTTTGTTACAACGTACTAACACTTGATATTAACTTTTTTGCATTTTTGGTTTTATTTTTTATTACTTATTCAAGACTCAACAAAGTGCAAATTGTGATAAAAAATTTGTGAGGCAGTTAACTTTATACTATACTTACATTGAAAGTTATTAATTTATTAAAGAACTTTGCCAGCCTATTTTCACTTCTAGATTAAAGGATTTTAAATTTTTTTCTCCATTTTTCTGAGTAATAAATCTGAGTAAAAAAAAATATCAAGAAATCTTAATCAAATAATGCTTGAAAAAAAAGAAGTTGAAATTGAAAAAAGAAATATAAATAAGTTGAGATTTTTTTTATGTCGTTATCTAACTCTATTTACTTTATATTTTTCGTATGAAAGACAATGCGCCTTTCGTAACAGTTCAGTCGTGAAAAAAAAATTATGTTTGCTTATTCATGAAAAAATATTTATGTTTAAACAACTATTTTTACGATTATGCCAAGAAAGCTGTGCAGGAAAGCTGCTTTTAGCGGTGCTTTTTATTCAAACAATAAATTCTTATTCAATAGCATAGTGCGAGGGGTAAATAAAATATTTCTTTTATCCCTTTTATTATATTTGCACGTTTAATTTGAAATACCAAAAAAATGAATAACTCAAGGAACAAACTTACTAAAGACTGTAGTGATTTAAATTCGAACGTGTTCTCCTTTCCAGACATAAAGCAATTTATGTTATCAGCTAAGGCATCAAAAAAATGTCATCTCGTAATGACTTTTAAAAATTACAGTTTGACAGTTTTTTATGTACTTCCTTTTAGTTTGGCTATTGATTAATAGCACAAATCTTACATTTACTGTAGGGTTATATTTATAGGTGATTTGTCATACTGTCCTACTCTCCTTTTCTTGAACCGCAAAGTGAAGTTGCTGTGTGATAAGTTATCACAGAGCAACTTCACTGATAACGGAAGATTTTAATAAATTTAGTAAAAAAATGATTTTCAATTTAAGCTTTGGACGTGACTACGTGGTAAAAACAAGCATCTGGAGAACATACTGTCGCCTCAATTTGTGTTAATCCGTTAAAAGATCTTTAATAAAAACTTGCGGGGAAGATGAAGCCTTAAGTCATTTATTGTTATTACTGAAATTCCTTAGCCATATCAACAATAAAGAAAATGTCATTTTTCATTTTCAAATAATAATTACTTCTATTTATTAATTATTAATCATTAATTAATCAAAAAGTTTTATTTGAGAGTAGAAACGATTGAATTAGGTGCATAAACTATTTTGTTTGCAACGCTGCATTCACTCAAAATATTTGCCATAACAAAATTTTCATCCGTTAATTATCACCATGGAAACATTTAATGACCTATTGACGTATCACAAAATCTCTAAGCTAAAAGATAAATAACTTTTGAAAATAAGTTAAGAAGTGCTTTTATTACACTTTGGGCGTACAATTTACTATAATACAGTACTTTTATTTTCTTTATCTATTTTTTGGAGAATAATTTAATAATAAAAAAAAATGTTGTGATAGATTATTTGGTCACTTACTTTATCTTTCATATGGAAGTTACATTTAAAAAAGTTCTGAGTAGGTACTTTAAGTCGTTTGACATTTTTTCTTTAGGTTTTTCAAAGAACTCTTGGCAGAGACAAAGTCCTTGGAAGTGTGTGAAAAATAGGGTCCCATAAAGCCGTTTTTATAGTTTCAATCATTTAAATAACAGATATTAAACTTGATTCAGCGTCAAAACTGGGGACTTTTATCACCTTTCTTAAGACTTGTTTTATGTAAGCTAATCAAACTTACATTTCAATAATTTCCATTTTCTTTTCCACGAAGTAAAAAGCATATACAATTATGTTTAAAAATCAATGTACAACAGAATTGTTTTTATTTATAAATGCAATGACCATAACTGATTTTCTTTTTACTTTTCCCATTTCATTTCCTCATTTGCAAATTAAATGAAAAGTTAGAATAATTGCAAATAATTTCCATCATTTTTACTAAGATAATTTTTCTAACATTTCAACAATATTGTACTTTTGTCATTACTACACGTTTAAATGGTTTCTAGGATAATCTTACCTGATTGCCGAAGTGGTAACAACTGAGATTAAAGTGAGTAAGCACCGTATCCATGCGTGACATGACATGGCGGTTGAAGGAAATCGAGCGAGTATCGCCTTCGGAGGAAGATGAGGCATCAGAGCCGCTCTTGGCTTGGATTTGAGCGCGTGCCCAACGCGTCTCACGATTCGATCGTCACTTGCCTAGTTTTCTGAAAACTCTCTATAGGTGGTGCTTGCCTCACGCACTTTCTGTCGTAGATGATTTTTAAATGCTGAATCGCAACTTACAAGTTTCCAGATGTGGCACGTTCAAGCCTCTTAAGACTTTGAATTAATACGAATATTGTACACCAGAGAGATTTTTCTTCCTTTCCAATAAGTCCCTTATTCTTACAGTTTTATGACACAAAGAGGTTATATGTAAATTCTTAGAAAAAGTGTTTTCGCTTATACGGAACTGTACAGCAATCGTTAACCTCCCGGGTGCACAGCTTCATAAATTTTCTGGAAAAATATCCATTGACTACATAGAATTTTTGTGCTGGTGCTAAGAAAA
>JAQFZN010002763.1:0-10528 GCA_034687075.1 Geophilus carpophagus | reverse complement strand
AAAAAGTTTACTTATCACAAAATCTTCATTGATCTTAAAGAGCGAATTTTTCTGTAATAATTAATCTCTGTTTGAGAGGGCTAAGTGCATACAGCTTAATTATTAAGATGTGTGGTGGAACCTCTGCCATTATTGACCAATAAGCTGACACTAGAGTAAACAGCACACCCTGTAACATTACTTTCATATTACCTAGAAAAATTTGCGGTTTTCAACGCGGTGCGAGTAGTTGAAAACTGTTATATTAAAGTCAGTGTATGAACTAGACTTGATAAATTTCAATATGCTGTGTTCAAAAATAATTTTCACTTAATTTTAAGTTGAGTATGAAAATAGAAACATTTGTTTACACTGCTTTCAGCGTTAACGAAGTTCAAATATGTTTTGTTTTCATCTGAATTCAGACTAAATACACTTTTAATTAGCTTGTAAAATACTTTGGTTTTCATGATTATGGAGTCTTTTCAGTAGCAAACTAAGAAAAGTTAACATGGACTTGTCGGGTCCAAAAGAACTGGGTCTTCCCAAACCCTAGAGAAAAGAATATCTTTCCATGGCTACCCTGGCACCCCGGGGGGTCTGCTCCCTTGCTCCACTGAGTCTTTTTTAACTCAAATGAAAAAAAATTTCATCCAATTAGAATGGAAATATAAAACTTTGTATATTTTGAATGCGTATTCTTCCTTGCAGTTCATAATGCAGCCATAAGTTCAATTCTTTGTTAATACATTGGATGATCATAGACAAACAAGATTTCCCAGACGGCGCCATCACTGAAAATTACGATAAAAGCAAAAAAAGAAAAAATTCTGTTCTGTTCAAAAGAAGCCATTAAAATTAAGCTTAATGCATAATTTCAAAGCACTATCCTAAATTGCAGGAAAGCAAAGAAAAAATCTAAAATAAAGCTATAAAAGTTAAGTTGGTTACAGAGGAACACTTCCAATTGCAACATTTTATCTTACTTGTAACTTACTAGTGATTAACTTGCATTTTTTTTAAATCCATAAACTTTGTTTTAGTAAATCAACTGAAATTCAATTTCAAATAATTAAATTGGTACATGCATTAAGGAAATGACTTCGTATCTTTAACAATTAGTTTATATTAAATTTATAAACATAACGTATATTATTGTGCAACAAATTTACTTGTTTTCATGCTTGATTTACAAAGAGAAAACACGGAAAGCTAATTTACTCTTCAAGTAAATATTTACCTACTGCATGTATAATGTCAAAACTACAGAATTCATCTAAAGTTAAATTCATTGAAAAGTTTGTAACTTTTTAGTGAATTTTTTATCATGTGGAGCACATGACAGATGCAGTATATACTGTACCCCATTTCCGTGGTTTAATGTTGTGACGTGTATTTCAAACTCCACTTTTTGAAGCCGAAGTTTTGACATCCCACAGCCAGTTATTTGCCATTAAATTAAAGATAAAAGGTAGCCCACATAGGACTAGAGTTTTGGATTCCGTTTTATCCAAACCGATAATCTTGATATTTGAACAAAAAACCGGAAACGGAAACGGAAACTATATAAAAAGAAACCACTGTTTTATATTATAAACCTATTCCGAATACTGAATTTTTTAAGTTGCATTAAAAAGTAAACTGGAATATTAGGTGGAATTAATTAGATGGAATTTATACTTTTACAAAATATTTTTTTGTAACTAACAAATTTCTATTTGCTTAAAAGATAATTGGATTATAATTTTAATTAAAATTAAAGTTTATTTTTCTATATTTTATTTCTTGAGAAATACTCTTAAATAAATTGTTGTATATAAGGAAAGGAAATATCCTGATAAGTAATTGCGTTTTTAGAAAAACTAATTTTCTGAATTCATGAGTGTGAATTGAAAAAAAATGTACAAGTGGCTTCACAAGACCTGCAAAACTTATTTAAAAAGTAAAAATCGATTTTTTAAAACAAAATTTTCTTTTTAAATGTCAACTGAATCTTTATCATTTTAAAAACAATTTAAAAAATTTTACATTTAAAACTTAAAATATTTCTGCTCATATTTCAAAAATTGCATTTGTTATCCTGAAGATTCCCAAAATGACTTTTGTGCACATGAAGACCTTTTATTTTTTTACTCATTGCTATAGGACCCCTCAATGGGCCCTTGTGCCTTACGCCATCCTGCAATTGCTACAATGATTGTGACAATTGTTAGACGAACTTTAGAAAAACTAATTGGATTCTACTACCTTAGATAATCAACATAACCGAAAAATACATAAAAGCAGCACTGAAAAACTAGTTTTACAATGTTACATTTTCGCTTGCAGCATTTATTCGAGAATTGTTTTCAGTTAAGGAAATAGGATATTCACAACTAATTATTTCAGTTAAAATCTCTTTAAAACTGCAAGCAAGTAGATTTTTCATTGTTTTCATCAATATGAATGATTCTTCACTTAGTTTTAACCAGATCTTTATTCTCAAAAGTTAATCTGTAACTATCTATCTCACATGAAGATCATTAGTGACAATTGACTCTAATCAACTAACCTTAAACCTCAATCATTTACTTTTAGTTTTTATTTCTCAATAACAGCAAAAGTCCTTGTGTTGCTCTAAATTTAACAACTATAAATTTTAGAGAATAAATAGCCATTTACTGGCCACTAAACTCCTTTTATTGTATACTAAATCTAAACTACATTCTCTAACTTATCTACAAACTAAAATAATTAACCCAAGTGACTGTAATACCATTCAGTCTTGTTATAGAACTTTAAGAAAAATGGAAGAAAAGTATATTCGCTCGGGTTCAATTTGCTGTTTCGTTTTAAAATAAAATGTCTCCTGTCCTATGTTGTGTAAAATACAAAGTCGTGTGTAGTAAGCTTGATAAAAAGAGATTTATATCGGGGTTGGGGCTTTGTTCGGGCTGCTCAATTTACCCCGTTTTATCTGGTCGGTGCAAAGAATGCGGTGTAATTTTCTCAACTCCCTGTTGCGCACTTACAACCTGATGGATCGTTCGGTCCGTGCGAATTTACCGATCTTGGCGACGGATCTTCCCATCACGACTATTTTTTTTATCAATTACACGATACTCATTCTCCCAACTAGTATTTTTGGGTAATTTTACGCGCTAATTTACGCCTTCGCAAATCGATCGAGACAAAACACATTGCACCCTCATCTTTAAGACAAACTCCCAACGATTCGATTTACCCAACCATAATTTTTCCCTTAAAAAAAAAACAGAAAAGAAGGTTAAAGAAGAAAAATAAGATTGCGTCTGTTTACCTTTGCGTGCACAGGTGGCAAGAGGTATCACCAGTGTGCAAAGCGCCAAAGCGAGCACGAAAGGGACGAGTTGAGATATGGGAAAGGCAGAGTAACGACACATGATTCACGTGCATCGAGCCACACTCCCAAGCACCCATCATCCAACAAGGAATCACATCTTGGTCCTATCTGGTACCACACGTCCACATCGTCACCGACCTGCACCCACACACACCTTCAATCGACACCGTGTCGAGTCCGACGCCACTCGCACAAACCACACGCAGACTCCCAACAGTAACGCCACTCTGGTGGGTTTATTTGGAATTACTGTCATATCTGTTCAAGAAAAAAAATTGGAAAAAAATTGAATTTATTAAAATAAACATAAAAATTAGAATGGAGCGATATATCAATTTTTTTCAAATGTAAAACGATAAAAATCAATAAATAATAAATAAATATGCAAAAAATGGAGATTGCTTAATATCCAATTAAAATGGAAAACAAGTTAAGAAAAGTGCAAGTTAATAAAATATATAAAACAAAAAAAAGAGGCTTTTAAGTTGTTGTTTTCAAACTGGAAATTGAATCACACTAGCAAGACCGTAGTAACAGGATTAGGAATTTGCTAGGCAACAACACTTTTCAACAATTAGGGAATACGCAATTCGACTTATAATGTAATTTCCATTTGTTTTCAACGATTCACTTTCAATGCTAAATGAAATTACCTTGATGGCTACAAAGAGAAGGTAAGGGAAAAATAGAACGACAGAAAAGAGACAGTAGTTTTAAAAATTTAAACAACTATACTACCTGCCTTTACAAAGATTTCTCATTCTTTTTGCGCGTCAAAGTAATGTAATTAAACCTGTTTTTTGGGTCAAAATTTGGACATTTACTGCAAAATTAATAATTTAGGTTTTTTTTGACATTTTGAAATCTTACATTTTAAAATTTCACTAAACAAAAATTTATTTAAATTTATTATATATTTTTAAAAATTTACAAGATCTGGCGAAAGTCCACTGTAAGTCATTGTCTCTAGAGCTCCAAACTGCATAATCTGGTAGAATAAGTATTGCATTTCAATAAGATACTTTCATATCTCGAACAAGAAAATTTGTAACTTTTGTAGTGATTAAAACGTCTCCATTACTCTAATGAAGATTAGTTATGGCAAATGACTGTTTTTATTTAAAACCTACTTCTTATCTGAAATTTCAACAGAAAAGTATGATTTAAAAAAATGCATGCTTAGTATCAAATGTAAGTTAATTAAGAAAAATGACTTTAATAATTACCATTACCAAAAAGCATTTAATATTAAATATTCCACATACCGTATTTAAATATGTAAATAAACTTATTAAATTGCTAATTCGCACATAACTAAACAAATTAAGAAATAAAATTCTTAGTTTTATAATTTAACTAGATTTAAATAGAGAAAAAAAATGCAATGTAAAAATGGTAAATTTCTAAATTCATATTCAACAAATTTACAATTAATTTGTACAGAATTTAACAACATCTAAAAACATTTAAAAATTAAAAAAACGACTCTATATTTTCCAGCGAACTTTCAATCGATATATGAATCTTAATAATTTTATCATACTTTAACCTACATTTCACCAACTTCTACCATCTTCACAAATGTGCAATTCACCAAGAAATAAAAGCCTACTAATTTTATGACTGCCCTTTATCGTCTTTCGCCCGTAATTTGCGAGCTCCAACTCGAATTCGAGGTGCTGCTCTTCTCCTATTTTGCATGATTCATAGTCAAGGAGATGTGATAACTTAATAGAAAACACTAGACAATTTGTTTAACCATATAAATGTTTAGTTGTAATGAAATTCAAGCTACTTAAATAAAAATTCTCGATGTATATATTCTCAAAGACCGCAGTTAAAAGTAAGCAGCAAACATGTGTCTTTGTGTGTGTGTCGATTCGATCGACCAACATTTTCGTCAACGCAATTTATTCATTGCTTCTTAAAGAAGAAAGTGAATGGAGGAGTCAAGATGAGTTAAAGGCGACTCGGTTCGATAATATTTGCATGCACGAGCAAGAAAACGAGATCGATTAAAAACAGCAGCAGAGCAAAGGCATCTGCTGCAACTGCACTCGATGATTTCGCCTCTTCACAGGAGACTCTCGTAATGGGATTTGGCCTTCCGGAAAAACCATTTTCTCTCGATCAACACGCACAGGGCACTCGTTCTCCTTTCCCCTTTCCCTCTTCAGCCGCTTAAATATGCATAAGAATGTCGCCCATCGTCATCTTTAGTATATTACTATATAAACCCTTTTCACGTCTGCAAAAATGTGATTTCCTCGAGGCAGATAAGAACCACGTTTTGAGAAAATTATTTCGAATCAAATACAAGTTTTAAATGCAGCTCGAATCGCATTTTCCCACGGGATAACTTACGGGGATTTGGTTCGAGGACCTTTGAGAGTAATTATTGGGAGATTTTCAATAATAAATTTTCTTTTAGTTTTATAGGTAGTCATTATATAGTTAATCACATGATTTTTTTTCTTTTTTAATAATGAATGTGGTTACACATTTCATTAAAATGATCATTTTTGATAGAGGATAATGGAGTTTGATAAAATTGTTTTTCTGCTTTAAACATCACTTTACGTAATCGAAAATTTACTTACCTATTGAAAATTAAAGCTAATATTTAAAGTAATTTAGATTAACTTTTCTCACTTGAAGAATAAGTTTAAGAACTAGAAATATAGAAAATTTGTTCTATAAATCAAATTCAATTAAATTTATATTTTTTTTCTCTGTACTGATAAAATTAAGTATCAAATGACATAGCAAATGAAAAGTCAATGATTTAAATGTACTATTTTCTCTATATTTTACACTAAAAGAATAAAATCTACGCTACTGAGTTTGTTTAAATGCACTAATTTAACTGAAAACATTATTTTTGTTATTGTTGGCAAAGTTTCACGCTTATGAAAATCTGTCATCTAAAACAAATCAACTCCTTGGCAATCAGCTTTGAATAACAGATACTATCTCTTGGCATCGCAATTATTTGAAAACTTGCAATTGAAAAACAATTTTGAACAACAGCATGTGTCGAGTTTTCAGCACGTCTTCCACAGACAATCGTCCTTATAGCGTTTCGTGCAACGTCTTCATTTGGAAATGATTTACCTTTTGTGCAATCAAGTCCAAGCTTTTTTCGTTTAACCAGTTAATCGATCGAGTCGATACTGATAACTTAAGAAGTTATTGTCAGATTTATATATGGGTGTGTGTGTGTGTGTGTGTGTGTGTGTGTGTGTGTGTGTGTGTGTGTGTAAAACATCGTGTAAACATCTGTAAAATTATTTCTAAAAGCTGCGCATGAATTAGTGAAAAATTAGTGTTTTATTTCGCTAAATTAGTGCAGAGAATAAGTAGTGAACATTTCAGCTAATTTAGTACACTTTAACAGTCAGTGAGTGCAATTTATAGTAAATTTGGTGTAAAATTAAGTTGTTTTATATTATATTTTTGGCGTAAAACTTCTGAAGAAAATAATGTATCAATAATTAATCCTCTAATAAAAACAGACACATATCTATATCATTTACCGAAAAAAAACCTCTTGAAAGCATTCTATAGAATGATGGTCTCTAAGAACGAACTTGTACTGAAAGTAAGAAGTCTTAACGTTAAATGCAATGACAATAAATGTAAATCGACTTGCCTTCAGTTTAATGGTTTCTTTTAGATGCACGATCTGGAAAACTAGATTAATCGTTAATTATTCTTTCATTTTGTCTTTTGAATTATATTTATACAAATTAATAAATTATAATTTAATATTAATTAATTAACTAATTAAACAGCAAGATTTATTTTATTTCGATTTTACCTCGAGGGCTGCACATGCAAATTGGTAATGAATTTACGAGAGCACAGAAAATAAATTTTTAGTATTTTATTTCCCGATTAAGAAAATTCACTATTTTTAATTGACATAAATAGAAAAAAAAACTGTTTAATAATTTTCTGTCAGAAATTCTATTTTAGATAATTAAGCAGTAAGAAAATTAACTGTCACAAATTAACTTCTTGACAATTTTCTATGCTGCCATTCACGGCTAACATCAAAACTTCAATTAAAAAAAAGCAATAATTTAATTTTTTTTTTACTGTATATTGAATTATGCTAATTAAAAACCATTCGCATCATTAGTTCTCACACGGTTAGATAGTTTTGTTTATCAATTTTAAAGATTACTTTTGTTTGATATTATGATGCAAACAAAGATTTTTCCATAGAAAATCAATATTTTCTGCATTCAAAAATATATATTTTTATTTAAAAAATATTTTTTTTTATAATTTTCAATATATAAAAGGAATTGCATATTCCATTGAAAATGTTTTTTCAATTCATAGGTAGGCTTTCAGAAGAAATTCTGAAATTGTTTACCTTTCAGATGTGCTGAAATTCACTAGAAAATAAAATTATTTCACATGAGAAATAAAAAAATATAAAATAAATATTTCAAATTGTTTATAAAATAGTAAAATATAATTTCTTTTAAAAAAAATCATAATATTTAAACAAATTTTTTAATAAAAAAAAATGTAACCTCAATTTACTTATTCTAAATTCACCGTTTTCCATCGATTTTATATTCAATTTTATTAAAAAATCTTGCAATTCAAATAATCATTAATGATAAATTGACATGCAGTAGCACACACACTTAATGATTTTCAAATGTTTTGCTTACTTTGCATATTAAAACTGATAGAAAAAAGCATTTTGTAAAAAGATCGCACCTATTATCACTCGTATACATTAAATCAGTAGCATAACTACAAATTTTGTGTCCCTGACAAATTTTAATGCGGGTCCTAGAGCAAATGAAAATTAATTTGAGCACACATACAAAAAAATCTTATTTCACATGCCTATCTTTCTAATTTTCTCTTCCTATCAATAGTAAACATAGTTTTTTTAAAGGTTTTACACCACTAACAAGATTCTTACATGCACAGGTAACCTCCGCTTAACTCAGGATGCTATTGCGGATTAAGCGAAAATCCACGTTAAGCGGGGAAAATCTAAATTTTATTTATATAAAAATTTATCTAAAATGACCTACTTTGCTTTTTTTACTAAATATTTAATAAATTTGTGAATTAATAAGAAAAATTTCAACTTTTACTCATGTTAGATTGTTAAAGTTTAACTTACATAAACAAGCTCGTTGAATCAGCTTTAATAGAAATATTAAAAATTAGAAATAAAATAAAAATTAGAAATATTAAAATAAAAGTATACAGCTTTGTTTGCCTGAAAGTAACATTTTTTAAAACCAAAGAATTTGTGAAATAATTGATTTAAAATTCTTTGCCAGACGTAACTTATTATTAGCTCACGCAGGACCGTCTAAAGATGTACTTATGAAACTGACATAAATTAAAAATTTTAAATACCATATTAAATTTAATGTGAAACTAATGATATCAAATATCAGTGACACATCCTTAAAAATATTCTGTATTCAACAAATCAAGCACGTCCAAACATTCATCTTACTCTCGTCTGATCGACCAAATGTCTGTATATCTTGCATTAAGCTCGATAAAGAAGATCAGTCCCTCGCCTTTTACTCATCGATCACAAACGACAAGTTAATCTGCAAACATGGTTAATGTGTCCCCTCAAACTTGTCGACTTGGGCGTCGACGTACGACAAACAGAACGGTCTGCAGAACGTAATTCGTAGCAAAACCGCACCGGCGCTTACACCGAGGCCAGATTCACATGACAAGTACTTTAATTTGTTTTTCCTCGTCGGTCGGTAACCGAGGAATTATTAGGCGTCTGAGTATACATTTGCCTGCTGACTTTGTGCGCGTGTCTAAGCATAAGCGGCTTAAATGTTGCGTCGAAACCGCAAAGCCGATATTAAATGTGCCCTAATTATAAAGTCACTTGGCCCCTTTTGCGCATGTCAGCTTAAATTATAAGCAAAACTTAGCTTTCAAATATACTTCTGCTCATTGTTGCTTTTCAAAATCATCTTTCTTTATACGAATAAAGCAAGCAAAAGAAAAAAGCAAATTTTTCTTTCTTTATTCTTTTCTTTATATTTTTTTCTTTTTCACAGGAAAAAAAAAGAGAAAAGAAATAGAAAGTAGTTGTTCGGAGATGTGGGTTAGGGTACACGTTTCCAATATAGATCATACTCAAAGAACAGGACAGCAGTCAAAGTACAGTAAGGAGCAAGGCCCTTTTTGCAGTGTGCCGCGGAATATTGAATTTTCTTTTTGTTCGAGAGAAAGAGAGGCGTAAATTCAATTTTCTTCAAGCTAATATTCTTTCGTTTTATTACTTATGCCAATGTTAGTAAATGCTGCTTATTAGAAACAATTTGTTCTGCTTTTGGCTGACTGTAATACAAATCATTTCTATTAAAATATTCTTTTTTTTAAACTTTCTTACTGCTGAAAGGGGTTGAAAAAAATTTATATATAAATTGTTTATTTTCTTGTTTCATGAAATTTATAAATTATTTTATATTTGAGAAAAGTTTATTGCTCGTTTACTGAATTTTCTTTTTGCTGTTGAAAGTTTAAATATATTAAAGCAAATTATTTTAAATATTTACATGTGTAAGGTAATTCTTTTGGATTTGGTAAAAACCTAACCTTAAGGCATTTTCAGAAATAAGAAATTAAAATATAATAATATCATGCTTTGGATTCCGTATGTTGCAATATTAGTTGAAACGCTAAGAAGCTTCCGGTCAAAAATGCAAGGTGGACAGAAATGTGCACTCATATTTTCATTAAACTAATGCCGGATTCACAATAGTGTTAATGAAGTTACAGAACCGTTATCTTCAGAGTTTGAAGAGCCCAAAATTCCAAGGGTCATCAAGTATTGTCTTGTAATTTATCACAAAAATGCAGAAAACTTTATAATAAAATTTAACAAAATATTGTCTTAATATAAAGATAATATTTTGTTACATTTTACAATGAATTTTACTATTGTATATAGTAAAGTGCTTAGATATACAAGTAGCTTAGAATGTGCACAGAACATTGAAAAATATGGAAGTACATTAGTGATGGCATGAGGATTCTTAATCAGGTTAACTATAAACTAGGTTCATTAGTTTTCAATGATAATATTTTGTACAAAGAGACTTATTTAGACATTTTGCCAAAAATTTAGTTCAATCAGCCATCGAACATGGTCATTAGCAAGGAATG
>JAQFZN010002762.1:0-10529 GCA_034687075.1 Geophilus carpophagus | reverse complement strand
CTGGACTCCTGAACGTCTGCGACGTCTTCTTATTGTAATCAATTAACACCCAAAACTTATAATTTTATTTTTCAATTCAATAGATTTAATTTTTTGAAAATTTTCTGAAGGAAACAAACATTCCGTATGACAGTAAACCGTTACATGCTGGAATAAAATGTCCCATAGTTGAACAAAAAGAAAAAGATGACCAGAAAATTGTTGATGAACAATGTGGTGACGATATTAAAAATGATTATGCTGGTCTTTGTTGGTTAGTTTAAAATTTTATACACCTTGCTATATGACTGAGATATGGATTTTTGTTCCTCCCATTTTTTTATACTTCTACATTTTTAACCCTAATAGTCAGTGTGGTCTCTTTTTCAGTTTAAAGTGGGTACACTTTCTGAAAACCAATTTTCTAAAACCTTCCATACTGGATCACATTTTATAGACATTTGTGCTTGTGTATAAAAAAAATGAATTAAAAAAATTATGCTTTTATTAATCTTATAGATACTTAAGTGCAAAAAAGTTAAAATCCATATCTTGGAAAAGAGTTCTAGAAAAAGAACTTGCAGTTACTTTAATAGAACATACCAGAGGTTGTGAAGTTGCTTGTAAAATGTAACTAGTTATATTACAAGTTACATTTAGTAATTAGTGACTAATTACAAGCTTAATTACTTTTTTTTAAAAAAAAAACTAGTTGCAAGTTTTAAAAAGTAACTTTAGTTACATTTAATGATTAAAGTCACATTAAAATTTTTCATTAAAAACTTTTAGTTTGAATTTTGGCTAGTAGAGACTAGAATTCGCGAAATGGAAAACATGAAATTGTAATCTGTTGTATCTAGTTACAGTTCCTAGTTGCTTTTTTCTAAAAGTAACACGTTACAGGAAGATGAAATTCAAACTAAATGTTTTTAATTAGAAAAAAAGTTAAAATCTAACTGAAATGTGACTAAAGTTACTTTTTTAAATCTTGTAACTGTTACTAATTTCTTTTTAAAACGTTTTCTGTATAAATGAGCGGTAAGGTATTATTTTTTTTTAATTCATTTATTTATATTTATTTCATGTAGCAAACATTACACACAGTACTTAGGCTGGTTGGTGCACAAACACAAGGTGGATCCTATACTTCAGTACTCAACAGAAGAACTTGAACGCTTATTGGATAAATCAAGCATTCCTTTACCCCCAAAGAGTATAAATTATCACAAAAAGCTGTTAGATTTAGTAAGAAATTTGAAAGAAAATGGTGAACTTAGCAATACCACAACTATCTCCGAAGCATATGCGCCATTGCTACTCGAAAAAAAGAAAAAAGAGAAATCCAAGCCTGAGAATTTGTACAAGAATTGTAATTATGAAGAAAATGATGAAGATGAAAATGAAGAAGATGAAGATGATGATGTCAATTGGGAAGACTATTATGAAGATGAAGTTACAGTAGCTTCACAGCCTTCCGATCTGGGACCTTGGGTTTGTTCTAATTGCAATTTTGTTAATAATACTCCTGCAATTTGCAGTCATTGTCAGGAATTGCTAAATGGCGATGATTCAAGCCAAGGGGAAGATGAAGATGAAGAAATTAGTGGAGCAATCGCTCCACTCCCTAGAATTGAACCATTTCAAAAGGTGATAGAGAAAAGTACATGGATTTGTTCGTTTTGCACTTTAATTAATAATGATGAGGATAAAATTTGTCAAATGTGTTGCAGAACCAGAGAAAATAGTATAGATGGTTATGAGGTCACTTACGATGGTATTCAATGTCATACCTGTACATTAATTAATGAATCAAATGCTAATAATTGTGTTGTTTGTGGTACAACACTTGACAAAGTTGTTTGTATATTTGATTAAATGCAAAGCCAGATAAAGGGAGTGCAGAGTGTGCACTGCACATGGCCTCGTTGTTGGTCAGGCCCTGCACTGGTGATATATTTTTTCACAAGGAATGAAAAATTGAAATATTAATTTGAATTTAATTCAAAAAATTATTTCAATAATTATTTTATGATTTGAAAAAATATGTATAATTAATAAGTAAATCAAAGTTTATTTTTCCCGCTCCAAATTATTTTTTGCACAGTCCTGCAAATCCTAGACCTGGCTCTGATTAAATGTATTGGGTATTACACAAGTTTTAATTTGGCAAAAATTCAATTAAGACAAGAAAATTAATGTACAACTATCATTTTCACTTATATTGTTCAAAATCCGTTGTTTTTATTAATAAAAGTTTAAATTAATTTAAGAATTGTTTTTTAATTATATTAATCATATAATTTATAATTACAAGTTGTATACTATACAATGCCTCTAAAGGATTCTTTTATGTGGCTTTTCATTACAATTGCCTTTTTTAATTACAGGAGGTCTCCAACTTACGAATGAGTTTCGTTTTTAAGTCTGTCCTTAAATCAAATTCGTTCGTAAGTCGGAAAAAGCTTAATTCCAATGTTAGTTAATGTTTTTCCTTTTTATTATTGCTTAAATTTATGAACTTTCTGTTCAAATGTAATTGAATTGATAATTACTATTTCTTTGAAATGAAAGTGATTAAATGAATTAGATATTTACTCATATAAATATGGATTTTTTAATATTTAATTACATTTATTCATATAAAAATTTTAAAAAATGTATATTTTAACAATATTTCAAAAAATAAACATTCTTTTTTAATGTAAAAGCATTATAAAATTAAAAGTTGTTAAAAGTTAATGAATGTTCATTTTGTGCCAGTAAATGTTAATGGAAATAAGCACAAAGATCTTAAAATGGGCAATGATTCGTCTAAATTATCTGAGTGTGATATAGGGTCAAAAAAGGATGAAGAAAATAGCATTTTGCAAGTTGAAAACGATTCAGAAGATTCGAAAGAATATTGTAAAGGCGGTTATTATTCCTTGGGATGGGATACTTGGCGCGGAATGTGATTCGCGCATTTAAGATTTCGCGCTCAGTCATTCTGCGCCAAATCATTCCGCGCTTAATTATTTTCTAATAGTCCGCACTTATTCATTTCGCGCCTAGTCATTAAATTAAATGTCTGCCATGACTTTCGGAAGATAAATAAAAATCAATAACATTTAAATTTTTCTAATAATAACGGAAAACGAGTGGGGACAATCAATGGGGTTGGGGGTACAATCATTTCTACATCAAACAAGATTAGAAAATGAATTTTGATGAAAACAAATTGAAATGTAGTAATGTACAGTATTTTGTAATAAACTACTCAATTTATAAGAAGAGAAAATATTTTTATTACATTCCGATTTGTACAGAAATTTAAAACAAAATAAACAGTAATAATAAACTGAAATATTATTCCGCACTAAAAAAGATTTCTGCGCTTATTCATTTTTGAAAAATTACTTTTTTCCGTGCATAATAATTTTCGCACTATTTCATTTTGCACCTAGTCATTTCCCGCCAAATATTAAAAACAAGTGCGAAATTATACCGCACTTATTCATTCCCGTTTGACCTATTAGTTGGTGAACGAACACTGTTGACTGTAATATCAATGCCTGACTTTCCTCCCAGCAATTTAAATGTTACAATGCATTATGAAAAATAACCAAAATCAAAATCATGCAATGGAATTCCAAATATCAGGAAATTATGTTAGAAACCCAAAACATCAGAAAACATATTTAAAATCCAAAATCATGCAAACACAGCAATGGCTCATTTGCAAATGTTTTGCCATTTGAGAGACAATTCATTCTACCAGCAAAAGTAAACATGCAGTTAGAGCCTCGTTTTCAATTTCAAATGTATGATGTTGTACAGCAAGTCTTGCGCCTAGGCAAAAGGTCAATATCTTTGCTTTTGCAACTTTCCTTTCGTGGCTCTCCGAGACAGGAAGCTTTCATACCAGTTCCAGGAACCGTTTGATGTAAATGTTATGGTTTGTGTGAACGAAAGTCACGAAAGCAAAGATATTAAATGCACCTATTGAACACACCAATTTATTTTCTAAGATTTAAGATTAAAATTAAAATTAGTATTAAATAAACACAGTAATTATAATTATGCATTCCAACGGATCATTTAATATGTAAAATTTTGAAATTAATTATTTTTTTTATTTATGATGCTCTTTAATATTACTTTCTAGCACATGTAACTACCGGAGCAACCCAGTTTTGCCACGGCCAAGCCTTAAGACATGTTTGTTTGTTTATTTTATGTGGTGGCTCTAGATAATAATTAGAGAATCAGTGTTATTAAAATGATAACAATCTATGCTCAGTAAATTTGTAATTTAATCTCTGTATCTAAAAATTGTGTTCCAGATTCCACCAACAATTTTTATTTATTTTATATATTTACATATTTAAAAATTTTAAATAAAATGTATAAAAACTATAAATAACATAAATAATAATAGAATTAAACATTTTTTGCCTCGTTTTTACACCCTTGAAAATAATACAAAAATTGCTTTGAACTAATTAAAACGCAGGTAAAGCTATAAACTCTAAAAATGCGAGTAATTTTCGGTATCAATAAGAATGAAGGTCATTTCAGGCGTGACATGATTTCAATAAAAAAAGTAAATATACATAAAAATCAAATTAAAAAAAAATAAATAAATATTTTGATTATTTAAAATATTCCAAAACACATTTTTCTATCTAAATACCAAATTAAATATAAAAACACAATTTTGATTGATTTGATCTAAAATCATTCTTAAATCCATTTTACACTTATAAATATCGATCAAATGCTTCAATTAAGTTTCCAATTAATGAAAAAACATAAGCGGGTCTAATTAAGACAAATTTATTTGCTATTTGCATGTGAGCCTTCATAAATTGAATCCATGGGCGTGAAAATTGCACTTTTTTCGAGACTATTTATTCAAGGATGCTCAAGCCCTTTGACCAAGGATAATTTTTAACTTATAGGGCAGAAGACGTTTCATCTTGAACCATCTTTTCTATTGGGTATATAAAGCATCATTCATTACCAAAATCACATATCTTCTTCAAAAACTGAACACAAACAACATGACGATGATAATTTACACTGCGGTATGTTGAATTTTTATTCTTACATGTATCGTACTCTTATCTAAAACTTTTTCCTCTTTAAACAGATTCTAATATTTGTTAAATTTAATTTTTGTTTAACAGAAGGCAGGAATGGGGGTGATGGTTCTTTAAATCTAGCTCTTAATCCTGATGGTAGCTATTCATTTTCATATGATACTAATACTGGTGGTTTTCACTCTCAATCAGGATCAATGAAACAAGTTTCAGGAAAATATGGATTTAGTGGGTATGATGGGAGTTTAAATGTTGAATTTTCAAGAGATTTTAACGAAAATGGAAATATAAATGGAAATGGAAATGGGAATATAAATGGAAATGGAAATATAAATGGAAATGGAAATATAAATGGAAATGGAAATATAAATGGAAATGGAAATATAAATGGAAATGGAAATGGAAATATAAATGGAAATATAAATGGAAATGGAAATGGAAATATAAATGGGGTTCATGTAAACAATAATGGCGGTGATACTGGGATTTTTAAATTAAAATTGAATCCTGATAGTAGTTATTCCTATTCCTATGACTTAATGAATCAGGGTAAATCAGAGAGTCGAGATTCAGTTGGTGAGGTGATGGGTAATTATTATTTCAAGGACCCTCAAGGTCAAACTAGAAAAATTGATTACACTGCTGGTGTTGGTGGTTTTCAACCATCTGGAGATATTCAATCAACTAACGGAGGTGAAGCATTAATTAGAAAAAAGGAAAATGGTATTATCAAACCCAGTGATGATAATGATGATTCTGGGGTACTTACAATGAGCCTAGGACCTTTGGGTGTTTATTCATACAATTACCAACTTAAGTCACAGGGTAAAAGTGAATCAAGAACTGCAGATGGAAAGGTAGAAAGACATTTTCTTATTTAAACAAAATGTTAATATTTATTTATAATTATTTTAATAAAGGTGTTGGGAATGTTTAATTTCATCACTCCTGATGGCCAGGAAAAGTCAATTCAATACACAGCGGATGAAGATGGATTCCAACCTTTAGGTGACCATATTCCAACCGATCTCAGTGCGAATAATGGCCGTTACGGCGCTGCAGAAAAAGATAAGTCTTCTAATAATGGCGGCGATCAATCTTATTCGTTTACATACAACACTGAAGATCAGAATCGTCAAGAAATGCGAGCTAGTAAAGGATTAGCTATTGGAAGTTACTCATTGACTATACCCGGACATAAACAACAAGTTGAATACAGTGCGGGTGGAAAACAAGGATATGAACCCAGTGTCGTAATTGAGGCAAACCTTGGTAAAAAATCAAATGGTCAAAGCGTCGAAACATATGAAACTGAAGATGATGGCAATGGTCGTTTGTATTAATATTAAAAAATTTTAAAAATCAAGCAAGAAATAAAGATTTTACACAATTAAAATTCTAGTAAAATTGCAACAACTATATATTTTTTTTCTCATTGAATAATTACTTTTTTTGAATTATCTCATTGTAGCACCCAAGACCACTTATTCACATAAATACAAAAAAAAAGAAATAAATTTTTGACAAATATTTCATTGAAAAGAGTTAGAAATACATTTTCCCATAGGATAACATGGGAAGACATCAGCACCATCTACTGTATTTTTTGGGTGCTAACTAGGTGTTGCAATCACTCTTAAAGTATGAATTAATTTTTATTAATCTTATAATACAATTGTAACATAAATGATTTTAAGAATACCATTTCATAAAAAATTAGTGTAAAATAATCTTAATAAAATAAATCAATAAATAATCAACCTAAATAAAAGATAAGTAACTTTATTCATCTTATTTGGGCCATTTTACGAGCTTAAGCTGTTATGTTTGATCAAACAAATGTGCTTAAAGCTCGGGTTACCAAATCAATCGTATCATCAATTTCTTCAATTTGATTTAAAAACTCCACATCTTGAATCACTTCAATAATTCGAATAAACAACAACCGTAAACGACCATCAGTTAGATGCAGACCAATCCCACACATTGCAATCAATTCTTCAGTTTCGTCATCGACCATCGATTTAAAATAATCAAATAAAATCCGACCATCAACCCGTTCACCACATCCATTAGTATGAATCAGATTAAAAACCCTGTTTTCATACAAATTGAAGTAAATACCAGCAATGATCTGTCCATTCGCATCTCGTCTAAGAAGCGAACGGAACCCAGATACGATATTTCTACGTTCAGTAACATCAATAGGATTAGCATATGTTTTATCAATATAAAATAAATTCTTTTGCGTTTTACTCTTTCCCTTTCGAATCTCTTCACTTTCCCATTCGATGTATAAACCATTCTTATGAAAACGGTAGCAATAATTTTTCGTGCATTTCTTATTTTTACTTTGCACGAACCATCCCGTGTGGGGAAAGTGTCCGTCTTGCATAATAATTACCACACGACCCACGTGGTAACCCGGATCCATCAGAACGAACCCCCTTCGCCCGTTTATTTCGATTCGTGCAGCAACTGCTACATGTTCTTTCTCTATACTGCCCTTGGGTAAGTCCATTGAGCAGTAATCATCAGGTTCCTTGATGCATTCTTCGCCTGATACCAAGTACAAGGATAAAACCATTTCCGGATTATCACAACCAAACTCGGAATTAATAATGCGATCAAGCAAATCCATACCCAAACCGACGCATGTGTGGTGTTCTGGGGTAATAACTGGAGTGTAATTTTTATAGAAATCTATAACATTTTTATCTGACAGTTGTTTGAAAGAATTGTAAAATAGTAATAAGTTTCCAACGGTGTTGTAGGGATGAGAAACGAGTTGTTTCTTTAAATGGGCTTCAATTGAAGTGGCAAAAATTGCAAAACTATCAAGTGAATTGAATATAAGTACAGATGGAGCTGGTTGCCAGAGTGGGGCTGGTAATATGTGTTCTACGCTATTATTAGATATCTGATTCTGGTAGTTATTATTCGATGCGAATCCGTTCAGTTGGATACTATCAGTTGTCCACTGATTATCACCAGTTGTCGCAACTAGTGAGCTGCTGTGTGGGAAAGTTTTCATTCTATGTGTAACAACAACACAATTGAGAAATATGAATAGATGTTGTGAGGAATTAGCTTTTTTCTTTAGTATGATAGGATGGAGACTTATATACGGGTAATCGCGCTTGACGCGTGAGATGCGTTCCCTGTTACTACATTACTATTTGTGTTATAGGGATGAGGATTTATACAGTGGCAGACTAAGAGAAGCGGAGGGGGCGGTTGGCCTTAGTCTGCCAGTGGACAAGAATTAGTCTTATAAATTTCTAATTAAACTCAAATCTTACATGAAAAATTGAGATTTACAAATCTCGTTGACAGTATAAATAAGACTATGTCAGACTCTTTGGTCATAGTATGTTTATTGTTTATTAGACATCTATAACTTTAAAAACATCTATACAGTGAATAAATATTTTAGTAACAGTTGCAGTTAAGCCTCACAAATCTTCTGATTTTATATTTTAATCTGTCACGCCATGCTACGGTAGCTTATAAGAAGCTAATTGCTTTTGCTTTCTTTGTACACTTTCTTAATTTTTTTCCCCTGAATTTAATGGTTATTTAAATTTAATTCCTTTTAAAATTTTATTGCTTTTATTGTATAAAAATTTTAGCATGAAATTTAAGATAAAAACAGATTAAAATTTAATTTAAAATTTGTGTGAGAAGGTTATGGTGTCGCTCACATGACATTTATTTTCTAAACAATTACAGTATGGTTTTAGCTTCTCTTAGATCTAAAAATTTTATATAGTAAGGTAAACAATCAACAAAATAAATTTTTATTAAAAAATATTATCAATAAAAATTTTAGTTTTTATTTATGACGTGCTTTAATATCACTTTCTAGCACTTACACGTAAATGTAGGAGCAACCCAGTTTTGCCACGGCCAAAGCCTTAAAACATGTTTTTTGTTTAGTTTATGTGGTGACCTTACATAATAATCAGTGAATGAGTGTTATTAAAATGATAACAATCTATGCTTAGTAAATTTGTAATTTAAACTTGTATCCGAAAATTGTGTTCCAGATTCTACAAACAATTTTTTTTTTAAGTTTTATTTATTTTATATATTCACATATATAAAAATTTTATCATGAATAAAAAATTATACAGCAAAGTGTATTTAGTAAAAGCTAATGTTAAAAAAGAAGATTGGAAAAGTGTCTAAACACACGAGAATAGCAATTTAAAAACATTAAATGCTGAATACCAAATACTTTGCCGAATTCCTGAATATCAACTGAATAGCAAATATAATTACAATTTATAGTTAATACTGAAATTTAATTAAAAACAAATTACAGTTTAAAAAATAAAAGCATTTCAGCATTTCGTAGAAAAAGATGATTACACTCTTCATCATAAATCAACCCAGCTTCACTAAACATTCTTTTGCTAAATGCACTACAGCAGGTGCAGAAAGATAATATTGGGCTAGCTCAGCTATAATTGGAAATTCATTATTATGCAATTTCTACCATTCTAGAGGATTTTTTGTTCGATCTAACAAACGTGACTGTAAATAGCTATCCAATTGTTTCACTGCAGATTGATAAAATGAGCTGCTATTGTAACTTTGACTTTCCAAAATGTCCTCTGCAACTTGTCTATTAGTTATTATTTCATCATAGCAATCCCAAATTTTCAATTTACTATTTGATTCATGAATTGTAATTGCACTTGATGTATTTTCAGTTTTATTTTCAGTTTTATTTTCTACTTGTAATTCTGCTATTCCCTGCAATTCTAAAAGCAGCATGCTGTTTGCATTATTACTGCAAATTGCCCCTTGAAAATTATTTTATTTTATTTGTCGTTATACTCTGTGCACACTCAAGAATAGAATAATTGTTTGAAATATGATTGGTCGAGCCACTTCACTAAGGTTTTGATTGTTAAAAAGTAAACAAAATTGTTTATTTTACAAAAGTATTGTCATGTGAAATTTTATGATTAAAATAAGCTTTTATTGCCAAAAGTACCAAATACATGTATTACAATCTGTATATTCTCAATAATTACATTTGTTTTTTTTATAAAATTTAACTCATTTCTTGTGTAGTAATCTATATGATGAGATCTCACTCCTACATAAGATCAAAAGTTTAATTTTAGCTCCCACTTCTGCTGTGAAATTCTCACCTTTCAGACTACCAGTAACTAGTTGAGTTGCTGGTGGCCATGTGCTGTATACTATATTCTGAGTTGGAAAAAACACATTAGTTATTTTTATAAAAGATCTTTATGTTGTTTTATTTTTGCTTCTTTTATTAATGCAAGCATCTGCAGTAACGTCCTTTTCAGGAAGTTAAGGAAAAGGGCTTGATCAATCGTATTGCAAACAATTATTCTATTCTTGAGTGGGCACATGTGAGTGATAATGATCTTGAGCCAACACAAGTTTAGAAGAAAGTTGAAATAAAATGTTTATTGCCTGAGAACTTTT
>JAQFZN010002761.1:0-10531 GCA_034687075.1 Geophilus carpophagus | reverse complement strand
AAAACTGGAACAAAACTGGAACAAAACCGTTATTTTTTTTGTTCCCAAACCGTAATTGAACCGATTCAGAACCATTCCGTACTGGTTCAGCTTAAACCTTTTTTTTTCGTTTGGAACGAAATAAAATTGGTTTCAGCTGAACCGGTTTGAAATGGAATGAAAAACGGTAATGAAAACCCTAAAAATTTGTCATGAAGCCATGGATGGAAATTAAACTGCATATGGATGTTTTTTTACTGGCAGTTTGCAAGTGTTGCATTACGTGTTTATATAATTTTTAGGGTTTGCATTACCGGTTTTTGTACCAGTTCGAACCGGTTCAGCTAAAACCTTTATTTTTTTTCTCCGGAATGAAAAAAAAAAACGATTTTAGCTGAACCAGTTCGAATTGATCCGAACTGGATTTTGGGGAGTCCAGAGTGAAAACCGGAACATTACTTTTATTTTATTTAACTCCAAAAACCGGAACTGAGCCTGGAACAAAAAACATAACTAAGAGTTGTGAAAATTAAAAAAAATGTTCCCATCACTCAATAGAGGGCGCAAAAAACTCACAAAACTCCATCTTTTTTTCCTGCAAATTCTGCATATTTTTCCTAGTGGTGAAATATAAAAACACCTTTAACTGTCTTAAAAATTTCAAAAAAATGTTAAAATTTATCAAGTTATTTCAAAACATTTATCAAAACAACAAAAAAATGCATCTCATAATCATAAACATTCAAAAATTCAACTAAGAAAAAATTTATTTAAAAATATCCAACTTTTGCAGCTGCAAAACCAAAAAAACCGTTATTTTAAAAAAGCAATTGAAAACATTCGGTGTTAACTGCCAACTTTGAAAACGATGAAGGGGTCAAATGATAATAATTAAGCCAGCAACAATTGTCACAAATCCATTTGCATTTCGTCTTCATCCATCCACGAAATTAATAATCGTTAAATTGAAGTGATGCATGCATGTGCAACGGCGCATTGGCCTCTGCCCTCGCCTTGCATGAATGATATCCTAACTACACCAGGCTCCGCTTCGGCCTTCCACCACCAACCCCACTCGTACACTTCTCTCACGTCGCTTGTTAGCTCCGACTTAACACCAAATTACGTCGCAAGAGACGCTGATAACGCCCACCCAATACACTCTTGCTCGGTCTAATGAAGGCGCTTTACACGACAGCGCAGTTGCCGGCAACTCCTAATCTCATTTCCAGCCTCTTCTCTTAAACATTTTAACCTTCTATTCATTATTAATTTCAAACCAAAACATTTCTATTTTCATTACCTTCTATTGTATCGATCCACAATTGATTGAAATCCATTCCCCGTGCCACGTGGGGGCCACTTGATGGCTAAAAATGTTCTCTACTCTTCATGAATCAACAAAAGCTTTCTTTTTTTCTTTTTTATTTTTCTTACCACCTGTTGGGAATTTTAAGCATCAAAACATGGGAGAGCTTATATGTATTCTGAACCATAAGTACGAAAATAGCAATTCCCTACTGGTTGATGCTTTTAGCGCTTGAGTGGACATTGAAACTATTAGCAATAATATCGGAAATTTGTTCGTTTGTTGGTTTCTGATATTTATTTATTTTAATTTTATTATTGTTTCACTGTTTCAGCTTTTTTGTGGCTGGTTGTACGGTGTGTGTAGTATGTATTACGGCCAATAGCAGTGCTACTGAGGCATTGCTTATTGGTAATTTTTATAAAGAATTATACTGATATAATATTTATTTTATTACATAGAAAAATTTACAAATAAATAAATAAATTTTAAACTTTTTCTCATTTTGACTCAAGTTTGAAACTTTAAAAATATATTTTTAAATGAAAAGGATTTTTTTAATCTATTTTTAGATGGTGTGAAATGAAATTTGAAATTTATCATTTAAAAGTGGGATTTTAAAATGTCAGTTGCTGATTTTAATATCGAGGATATTTTAGTAATTCGGTATTCAAGTGATGGTGCGTCGTCTGTATTTGTTGTGCAAGAGATTAAGGATTCAAAATCACTGTAAATAAATGAAAAAATAAGTTAAAATTAAAATTAAAATTTGTTTTAAAATTTTTAAAATAATCTTTCTTTTTGTTTTATACTTTGAGTTGATTTTGCATGGATCAGTAGTTGATAATTTAGTAAAAAGCTTTTCTAATGACATCATTTGATCATTTACTGCACGTACTTCAAAAGGACTGAAAAATTAATTTAAAAAAAATCAATAATCGTTTTATCACAAATAATTTTTTTTAAACTGAATAAATAAATAAATAAATTGATTAGTTACTTTTTTACTTTCATTGAATCGATATTCGTTTGGTAATCGATGGCAATTAAAGAAAAGTTTCTAAACGAGTAAATCAAATCTTGAACCAATTTTTTGTCTTCGTGTTGGAGACTCGTTTTCACTGTATCATTAAAAACAGAAATATAATCCTTGATATTAAAAGGTAGAATTACAGAATTCGTTAAACATGATACTATTTGTATGATTAAACGCGTTTCAGCAACCAAATACTATAAAAAAAATTAGAAAAAATTAAAATTGTAAAAAATAAAATCATAAAATTTAATTACATTCAAATTTTCGTTTATTTCAGAATTTGCTAATTTCAAATGAATATCAACAACAGGAACACCAATTTCAAGAAAACGTTTTGAAGCATCTGAAAAACTAAAAAAAGAAAAATTCAGTAAAAATCTCATAAAAATTAATTAAATGAAAAATATTTACTTGGAAGTTTGGTAGCGCCATGTATCAACCATCACGTAATTAGATAAAACTTTAGCTTGTTTTAAAATTTCATTCGAATTTGAAATCTATTTAAATAACAAATATTTTATTATTCTATTTATTAATATTTATTTAAGATATCGTAATGAGATATTCACTTTTTTAACTGATTCATTATAAAACTGCAATAAACTTGGAGTGGTCCATGTTTCAATTGATGAGTTGCCATCTAATACAGCATCAATGTTTATATAAGTTATCATATTTTGTGGTAACCATTTTGAATGTTTCTAAATTAAAAAAGAAAAAACAAGTAAAAACACGAATTTTATAAAATAGTTGGAAGGGGATTAAATATGTACACACTGCAAGCAATTTGATTACTCCCAATGAATCATCATGAACCGAATCCAAGCTACAAAACACCACACTTCTTCGCGAATCCAACTTTCCATGTGAGATCAATCTTCCATAAACTCGTGTTAACTCTAGTAACACACCAGTACTGTAGGAAGAATGTTTTCCAAGATTTCGAACACTTCCGATCAACACGAAGCGATCTATGGAAAGGTAGGAAATTTATTTGTATTTTATAATTTTTAGAATAACTAATTTCATGTAACACCTGGTTCTATTTGGCCTTTAATTACACCCAATACGTTACGAATTGTGTGATTTTTCCATTTGTTATGAACTTCAACGTGCAACTCTTTCTCTCTACAAAAAAATAAATATATATATTTTATTTAATTACGGTAGTTAAATTTGGTAATTTTAGTAATTATCTAATTAAATGCCACACCCTAGATATTTCGAGTTGAATTTAACTGTAACATCATCAGGGAGTGTCCAATTACTCGGTGCGTTGTCACCTTCCATTGATCTACAACAAAATATTCACTTTAAATCGTTGGTAAAATTAGTAACCATTTAAAAATCTCACTTAAATATCTTTTTTGCATCTTCCCAAGTGATGGGCTGAATGGGAATATTTGATGGAAATCCAAGCACTGTGTCTTCTGCATAAAAATAAATAATTTGAATAAATTAATTTAAAATTTAATTTAAGAAAATTAATTTTGTATTATTTTTATTACCAACATGATTTAAATCGAACGTATTTGTCTCGGAGAAAAGTACTATGCCAGAAGCACCATTAGTTTTAGCAATATAAACCTAAAAAATTTAATTTGTAATAATTTCTTAGGATAATTAATAATAATACATTACTAACAATTTCCCAAACAGGAATTGAACTTAATCGAATAAGAAAAATTTGATTTTTCATTCGAATTTTATTTGACCGTAAAATTTGGTAATCTTCTAAACGGCCAAAATTTAGATAAACAAAGTCACCCTATAAGAAAAATTTAATTAATTTCATATATAAAATACAGTAATCCCTCCATTTACACGAATTTACTTTAATGCGATTGGAAATATGAAAAGTAGTAAACGTGTTGTGTAGCGAAAAATTATGCATCATAAGAACGACAGCTGTAACATCAGTGTCATTTTATTTATATTTATATTTATATTTTTTTTAAAGTTTTCCTTAAACTTCATTTACGCAGTTTCCACTGTTTTCATGAACCAAATACTCGCATAAATAGAGGGATTACTATGTAACAAAATATAAAATTTTATACTTTCGCTGAATTTTCAGTTGATAGAGAACAAAACCGTAAATGGGGATAATTCGAATAATTTGTTGTGAAAAGTGAAACTTCTTTACCATCTTTAATTTCTTTAATTTCCACCTATAAAAACAGAAAACACAAAAATTCAAAATTCTTAATATTTAAAATTTTTAAATCCATTCATTACTCACCTTATTTGCTTTATTCACATCAGGTTCAATAAGAAATACAATTTGTTCATCAATTATCACATTCTCTAGTCCATTTTTCTTCATTTTCTGCTCTATAATACTCGCTGCGTCATCACCATTAAAATTAATCCTAAAAAACAACAAAAAACCGTTAAAAAAGAATTTAAAAAAATTTAAAAGAATTCTCACTTTAAATATTCATTTACATGTTCCGTCTTTACACTTTGGCTTAATTGCGATGTAATTTTCGTATTATCTGCTTGAATTATAAATTTACAACTGGTCACGGGATACAAAAGCAAAAAGAGTAAATATGCGATAACAAATCCTACACAGAGTGCGATGGCGCTGAAAAACAGCGATGATTGAACACAATGCTGTCTTGAAATTGCTTGTGGCCATAATCTCATTTGCATCAAAACACTTTCCAACGGGTCCCTAGAAAACTCCTCCACTTCTTGATCGGACCAGTCATAATCAGGTTCGGCGATATTTGAGTTATTCGTATGGTTTCGTCGCTCATGTAAATTCATCAAAGGCACAGATGACATTCGATCTGCTTGGCTGATGCTCATATTCCCGCGTAATATTAATAAAGGGTTTCGTGTGAATTCTATCGCACTTCCGTTATTACATACAGTGTTTTCTGAATTTTTAAATCACATGATCGCTTTTTTTTCACCCTTACATCGCTTGTTATCCAACGAAAGTAAGACTAGAGTCGCACTTTGCAGGTTTTAGTGACGTAAAACACCATCTACTGATAAATTATTGCGACTTAAAATTGGAGCGTGCTAAATGCTCATTTTTAAAGATTATTAACTATTAAAAGGTGTAAGTGAATTTTGTTGTTAAAAACGAAAAATAATGTTTATGAACTACTTTTGAATTTTTATGTTATATTCAGTATCTGGCAGGTTTTAGTTGTGGCTAGCTAAAGGATGATACTTGTTAAATTCGAGAAAGAAATTACTTTTTAGGTTTTTTTTTAAAAATAAGTAGTAATTTATTTTTCAAAACTCTCTACATTGGCAATATAGTACCTGCAATAAAATTTAATGTAATTTCTATAAATTATAAAATATTTTAATAACATAAATGCGTCAGGGTTAAAATAATAAGATAAAATTAATGAGGCAAATCCCAACAGTTGTGGATTAGCTAAATTCCTACCTCACTAAGAAACGAAGTTATATTTCTTTTAAAATGTAAAATTGTCTTTGGATCGAGATAAAACATGCACATGAATAAAATGCCACTATTTTACATGATACATATAAATTGCACCTTGATAAGGCAGAGTGAGAAAAAATTAAACGAAAAATAATTCTTTTGCCACAATCTTAAAAAACTTTACATTAATATTTTAACATGATAATAATTTATCTACCAGTTCATATCCCATTGAGCATTATTTTTAAAATTGTAACATTATTTAAATCAAATGCAAAATTAAAAACATCAAATTTGTTATTTGTAAACATTGCATTATAGATAACATTATATAAGTGAATAATTACTGTAATTTAAAAAAACTATAAACAGTAAAAATATATACACGGTTCTATTAACATATTCACACATTTCCACGCTCATACAATTAAATCTCATCGTAAGATTGACAAAAATGCAATAGAAAATGTACAAAACATACATTGGCACATTGGCAGTATCATAAACTTGAAAAACAAAAGACTAGTCACTATTTTGAAATTCAAAAAGATTTAAAGCGCCGTAATAAGAAACTGTTTATTGTGTCCTTACTAAAATTATTAAAATTGTAAATTCAGAATTAAAATACATAAAATCTTTGGCAAATCTGCGAAACTGAGATAAGACGATATATAAAAACGATGAGATATCTTTTTTGTTTTTGGTGATAGATGATAAAAATTAAAAAACAAAATGGAGGTAAAAATTGAAAACCTAAGCAGTAAATTGGCTCATAACCGATTAAGAGAAAACTTCCATCGTTGTGTAAGCGATGAAGTAGTACATTTTTCAACGGTCAAACCTTTACTTTTTTCATCTTTACTGTCGATACATAAATCGTGATCGCGATATCGAAACATTCGTTCACCTTCAACACGCATCCATTTCTGTAAAGTGAATAAAATTAACATTTTAAAAGAAAAATAGTAAATACACAAAATACGTTACAGATTTGATCTTTAAAAATCTTTGTTTAACCTGACTAGTGATGTTTTGACATAAATGAAGCTTAACTGAAGTGCCTGCTTCAGGTTCTGATAAAGTTAGACACAGATCAGAGTGTTTGATAAAACCATCTTTGGTAAATGCCCATTCCTGAATTTAAAAAAATACAAATATTAAATTACAACGGAAATTATTTAACACCAAGTTTCTTGTTAAATAATTTCTTTTCTAATTCAAATTAATTTACCTGATTACCACCTGAATTGTGACATGAATATAAACCTACAGTACCATCAACTAAATGACCTAACGTATCCACACAATAAACACCTTGTTGTATTGAACCAAATGCTAAATCTTGTTCATCTGGAATTCTAAAAAAATTCAATTTAAATTTATTTCATTAATGGAACTAATTAAATGACAATTTTCATCATTTTATACCTTAACTGAGGGTAAACATTTTCCAAGTACCATTTAAATGGTTTGCAATTTAATTGTTTTCGTAATTCCATACGACTTTTAATACTGAAAATTTTAATTAATTAATATTAGTTTTAAATTTTTTGTATAATAATTTTAAAAATATCTTCTTTACTTTCCGTAAGGAATATTTTTAGCCAAAGGCACAGCCGCATAATAATATTGTTTATATTCATCCATCCAAACTTCAGCTGCACGACGAGTATTCCTAGAAAATATACACATAAATACATAATACATAAACATAAAACATTTGTTTTCTTTTTGCTTACTGAGCAAACACATTTCCACTTCCTCCTGGGAAGCTGTAAGGATGTTGCTTACGAAATACATGTCCTACACGACTACAAGGAATAATTTCCAAACTGCCGCCACATTGCCAAACACGAAAAGAAATTTCTAAAATAACAAAAATTATTTTTTTTTTCGAAATTTTTAATTAAAAAATTAATATTAATATTACCTAAATTTTCACCACCCCAAACATTCATCATAACGTCATATTTTCCTAATTTTTTAAAAGTTTCTTTATTTATAACGAATAAACCACCAGCAATAATTGGTGTTCTTAAAATAAATTTAAAAAAAATTTAAAAAAATTAAAATTAATAAATTATACAATTTTTAAAATGATAAATAATACTTGATGGGAGATGTAGGATCTTTGGCACGTTTATTTCTCTCTTCAGTACTTAAATACTCCCATTTAAACACCAGACTCCAATCAAAACCACCTCTTAAATCGGCTGAAGCTCCTACATATAGAAAATTGTCCATGTTGATTACATCAATAATTGGACATACAACACGCGTGTTATCCTAAATAAATTCAAATAATTTTATTTAAAGAAAAATAATTTTAACTGAATAAATTAAAAATTCAACTCACTTCTGCTACTCTTTCTAATAATGGCTCCAGCCAATTCTCATTGCATTCACAATGACTGTCTAAAAATGTTAAAACGTCAGCAGTTGCCGCTTCAGCACCTTTAACGCGTGACCTGATTAAGCCTAAATAACCAGAAAAGTGTTAATATACCAATTATATGCTTAATCATTACATTTTATATACTTAAAACTGAATTACATTAAAGATAATAGTAATTTTATACAATATTTATAATAATTTAATAACTTTTTCTTCAATTATCTGTTGAATTTCCCCCATTCCCGTGAGATAAAACAAGATTTATGGGGATCTTTGACTTTCTGTGGGGAAGAATTAATAAACAAATAAATTATATAAATTAGATATAAATATAAATTAGAAATAAAAGTTAAAAAAATGAAATTAAATACAGATCCATAAATATAGATTTACAATCACTAGGTTAAAGTTTTTCGAGATTAAAAGACCCAGACCTTCTCTCTTTAAATTCCTAATGACCACAACTTTCTGTATCTTAGCCAGTTCTTGTCCATCTAAATCTGTAAAAAAGTAAATAAAATAAACAAGTCTTTTTTTTTCTAAAATAAATAAATAAATACACACAATCATCACTGAAATCATCCACTAAAATTATTTCCTTAATTAAATTCTCAGGACTTCGATTTAAAACACTAAAAAACGAAAATGTAAAATTTTTAAAAAAATGCAAAATTTTAAAAATTTTAAAAAATTTCCGTTAAAAAAGATACCTGACAATTGTTCGTAATAAAGTAGATCTAGCTTCGTTATGAAATGTAATTATAACCGATGTTGATGGTAATTTATCCGAATTCCATGTCTTTTCTTTACATCTATTTAAAAAAATTAGTTTTTATATCGCCGTTTTATGTTCTCATTTAAACCTACTTGTAATGCCTGGTATCAGTAACTCGACGATTACTTGGCTCTCTATCACTAGCTGCTTGGTTAAATTTATTTCGGGAATACGGATCTTCACCTGACTCGAGTTTCTTTTTCGAAATATAACTTGCTTCATCAAAATACTGCCACGATAAACGATCGTCTTTTAAATTTGGATGTTCAAGCTGCACTTTTTGTATTATGTCTTCCTTTAATCTTAATGCACGGTTCTCCATCTAGAAAATAAAAAAAATCAAAATAAATCCCAATTATTTTTATTCATAAAAAAATTAATAAATAATTAAATAACAATTATTTATTTACCTTATCTAACTCATTAGATTTATATAAATAATAAAATACTCCTAACATCCACATGCATCCAAAAATAGTCAGGTACTTTGTTTTTCGTCTCATTTTCTGCAAAATAGCTCTAACACCCTCACTCTGCAGATCCGACTGTCTTAAATGAGAACAAACACGCCTCTACTGAACTGCCTCCTTGTTGTCTTAGTCGCCCTACGACAGCAGGAAATAGACTGTCCGAACTCCGGAAGTGATACTGATATTATGATAAATGGAGAATGCATCTAAAGTACCCGTAGAAAGTACTCACTCGAGCGCTCTGTTTGTTTGGAAGCCGCCATTTTTGTTCTTAAGTTTTGATTTTTTACTTTTTTGTACTAACTTTCGATACCATTAAAATTGACAATTTTTATTAAAATTTTAGAATAAATTCACACTCATAAGGTTCACTTAAATTTTAATATAAAGAAACAAGTTTTATTCCAGAATTCATACAATCGGTTGCAACCAATCACATCTGCTCACTTTAAGTACATCTGCGCAGTGGCGATTTTTGGAAACATCGTTGCATCGTCCTGTATCTAACTACAACTATAATGATTGGTCTGTTTTCTGCTTTGTAGATGCTGCGAATTTCAGATAGGAAGAAGAAAAAATAAATTAAAACACACGGTCCGTGATCAAATCATTAACATTTTCTCACGATAAACAAACACATGTGAGTTGATTAGAGAATTTTCAAATTTTTTATGCATAATAAAAATTTAAATTTTTGCAGTTCTGCATTCTAAACGGCAAATCTGGATGTTAGGAAGGAAATGATTGCAACAAGCGACCTACAGGATTTCTCGCCTTTTGGACGCGAATATTATCAAAAACACCCTAAAGAGGTTTCACCACCTGTCCGACGTACTCAGACAGTACTATGTCGTTCGGATTTAGGAGTTCAACTCGTTACAGCCTTAAAAGGAGTTTCACTTAAAGATAAACAAGAAGTAAAATTAAATTTTAGGACAAAAATGTTGATAAAAATATTAATTTGTTAATTGTTGTGCAGGTTAATAAGGAAAAATGGATAATTCGTGCAGATCCAACTTCAAATGATATTAATTACGAAGAAGAATTGTATTTTTTTGATCGGACTGTTATTTGGAGTAAAGGAAATGTTTGTAAAAATCGTGTTGTTTATAAAACTTTTACGGTTAATTATCCTGTGCAACAGGTAATGGA
>JAQFZN010002760.1:0-10538 GCA_034687075.1 Geophilus carpophagus | reverse complement strand
TTTTTCTTTTTCTTTTTAATCGTTAAAATTATTTTCCAAGTTTTATGGCACGAAAGCGTTGCCAATTTACATGTAACATCAAAAAAGAAATAAAAACAATGAAAACTGCTCTTTTTATCAAAATGATAACAAAATATCAATCGAAAACATTTCATGGACACAATCCAAGCACTTTTAAAATCAAAACAAATCCACAAGCTCCTTAGTGAATTTAATTCACCGGTAATATTCAACCTAAATGAAAAAATAAAAATAAAAAATTGCGTAAATCTTATTCGGGTGCTAAGACAAATTTGAGGGATTACAACCCATCAATGATATTTACACAAAAGAGCAAAAATCTCCTTTCTCAGCAGCCTTGCGTAATTAATTCGACTACTTCTTAAACGTCTATCCTTCAAAGGTGCAGGTACAACTGTACAATTTGTTGTACATTTTTTTTAAAAGTTAGGCAATAAAGTAGCTACGCAATTGACAATCTAAACTTTTGCTAATAACTAAAGGGTTAGGCAAAGAGGAAAAATTGGCGGAGTTCGGGGTATTCTGGTTACCGTATGACAACACATTTCGGAAGTCAGTTCTACATCTTTTTTTTCTTTCTTTCTTTTTTTTTTTAAAAACATTTTCAATATTTTTTGTAAATAGTTATGCTGCATATTCAGTTATAAATACCCCACGACGTATCATATTGGAACAACTCTCTTCTCCAACCACACTAATTGGAAGCATTGCTTGCCACCATCTATACTCGATACTGTCACTCGGAGAAAGTGTTAAACATTGAAAGGTCCTCGAAAGATGTTGTGCCTGATTGGTCCAGCATTTGCAACATGTCAGTTAGCTCTTGTTGTTGTCCCGGTTGGCCGGGTGGAGCACCCGTCTGACCGCTGCTCGATGAAGCACTGCTTTCCGAAGGTTGATTTGCACCTTGCCACTGACCCCACATTCCTAAATAAAATCCAAATTAATTTAAATTAATTCAAATTCAAAAAAATAATTAAAACCTGATCCTGATGTTGTGGCCGATGAAGAATGTGCATAACCACTGCTTTGACCCTGCGATAACTGCGGTCTCCCACTACTCGTTGATCCTAATTGGGTGTAAGTAGGTGCACTCGGAGATCGTGCTGGACTTATCTGGCTATAATTATACGTTTCAGGTGTTCCCTATAACACAAAAAAATGATAAAAATAAAAAAAATATTCACGGAATAAAGTCATTCACCTGTGGCAGGTGTCTTTGAGACCAAGCCTGAGCAGAAGTTGGACTCGAAGAAGTTTTACTACTGATTCGGGTTAAAACACCACCGGAAGAAGCCTGTGACAAAGACCCTAGTCCAACATTCGAGGTTCCAACGTTGCCCGAAGTATTGTAATTAAGGGAAGGCTGAGATGGATCGTAAGATCCAAATACGTTTTGAGATGAGGCTGTTCGTGTTTGCGAGGCTACAACAAATCAAGTTAAAAAATGAATTTTGCGCAATTTAATGATTAGTTAATGACAAATTACTCGATAAATGGCTTCGAATCATGTGTGGATACATTTCGCTCGCATTTCCTCTTTGAATGCTATAATCTAATCCTTCAGGTTTCGGTTGTTGCATGGCAAGACTTTGTCCATACTGATGCATCGTTGAATTTGGATCAGTCGAAGCTTGTTCCGGACTAGTCGTTGCACCTTGTTGATGTTGCAAACTTCTAAAACATTTTCAATTTTGTTTTTAAAAAACATTTTCATACTGTTATTTAATTATTCATACTTTGCTGATGTGTTGGTACAAACGATGTATTCCACGTCGTCAGTGTACGGATTGAGAAAGGCAAAAGCACTCGTCCGTAACCAGACCCATTCACGGTTCTTGGCGCGGAAGTGATACATCACAGACATCACTTGACCTTTTAACTTAAGAACTGCAAAACAGAAAAAAAAAAATAAAAAAATAAAAAATAAAAAATAAAACAACATTCCATTTCAATTAATCAATTTCCTATTGACCTTGCTCAAAGTTATCCTTCATGTGACTTTGGTCTTCCGGATGAATGAAATCAAAACACGATTTTCCCAGTAATTCTTGCGGCTGATATCCGAGTAGATTCGACACTCTGAAACAAAACAAAATAATAATAAAAATTAGATTAAAATCAACAAATAAATAACTAATTAATTTAAAAACAATAACCTCTGGTCGACAAAGGTAAATTTGCCATCGACGCTATGTCGAGAGATGAATTCCGTCGACGTATTCGACCCGACCAAATCCGATGTATTGGGAGTGCTGGTCACTTGCAACCGACCGATGGCCACTAAACAACAATGACTGGCACCGTGAACTTCATCCGCGTCAGTTCTTTCAATCTGTACTCCAGATGGAGGCCAGTTTTTAATGTAACCGGTGCAATGTACAACGGCAAAATTATTCCCATCGGTCGAAGGACCCAAACTATTCCTTTGCCGCATTCTATTCAAGTGGCCACTGGTCATGTTGTCGGGTTGAACGTTACCAATTTTCATTCTGCAGATAAAGCCGCGCCTTGATCCCATACACAAACGCATGGAAGCTAATCAACAAATATTTAGATTTTAATATTTTTCATTTAACATTTTATAACATTTCCTATTTTAATTAGAGTTTGTTACCCATATGCTTACATTGATGTCCTTCTTTCTTCACAGTCCCAGCTGGAGTAGTAAACAAAAACGAGTACATAAAATGAAAGAAAAATAAAAAAATAAAAATGTTAATTATTAATATACATTCAACATTTTATACGTTGTTTTTTATTTATTTATTATAAAGCAAAATATATATAAACTAAATAATTTGTAAAAAATGCGTGCGTAAACATGATATTAATCATTACTAAACAGAAGCAATAAAAATGACTAAATTTAGAATCAAGTTAAAGGTCATTTTTAACTAAAAAACTAATAAAAGAAAATTGTTCCTTTCAAGTATTTCTGTCGCAGTTACAACTTTGACAAAGTGCCATTTTAATACTTATTCGAAGCCATAAAAAATTGAAAAACATTGCATTTGTGTGTGCAAAGAAGAAACTAAATGTTTTATTGATTCTCACTCAAAATACGGAATCATAAAAACATCGCCCTAAAATAAAAAAATAAAAAAACCAGAAAGAAATGTCAACATTCTGCACACGAATCTGCAACATTTAGGCATGTGCAGTATTTTTTTTCCCCTTTCCATCACATCTTACTCACCATCAACATAAAGATAGACAAGTAGAGAAAATTTTCACTCAAAATTGCAGGGTTCAGGTCAAATTGCAGCATAACATTAACTGCAAAAGTACCTTTCTCCCTATGCTTGATTGGCAATAAAAATCAAAAGCATTCAAACGACTGGTGGCAATAAAATTAAGAATGATTGGCATTACGAGATCAAAACATTAAGCGCTGTATTAAAAATTCTGTCAAGATAATATCATAAAACTCAAATGTAAAAATAAAAAAAATTGAATAAACTCATAAATAAAAATAACAATGACAAAGTAAAATTTATAACTCATTTCAAAGTTTAAATTAATAATAATTTACTTTTCAGATCCAAAATTCTTCCGGTATTTGGCGGTTCTTGAGTGGATAGTTGTTCTCTTACTTTATCCAAATCTTCTTGATGAACATGATCATAAACACACGACCCAAACCACTCAGACTAATACAAAAATTCCAACGTAAAAAAAAATTACAATAAATAAAAATAATTACAATCTTTTCCTATAAAAATGCAATTTTTTTAGCTTCACCTGTGCTTGATTAAGAACAGGTGTGATTGAATCTGACACGTATATGATCCGGCCTGTATCGCAAGCAACCACGAAAAGAAATCCGTCTGCAGCCTGAATAAAAACAAAATGTTTTAATAACATCCATAAAATCTTTTTACAACATAATTTACCTCGAGTATAAGATGTTTGAGTTCTTGATCCGTGAGAAATGATGGTTTATACGTTCCATCTGCACTGGTGTTACCTGTCCCTAGACAGACAAAATTCGTTTTTTACACATTCAAAATTTAAAATAAACTTTTAATAACAATTTATAGTATTATTAATGTAGTATTTCAATAATCAATGTGTGAAATATAAATAAGCTCACACCGCCATCTCCTGTTGCTATAGAAACTCAATTATAACTGAAAAAGCGGTCTGTAGGGGGTGTGAGGATTTCAAAATGGAGTCTTTTGTGTGAATGATTTCACAAAACAGGAGGCACTTTTAAAAAAAAATTACTAGGGATGGATGACAAGGGATATACATTGATTTTTTTTTCATTCGAGGGAGGGTTTTTATCTATGAAAAGGAGAGAGAATAGAGACAGGAGAGTTTCCTGTGGCGGTGCACAACCTACTCGAAAACTGTAGCGTAAATAATTAGAGGTTTTAACAAAAGAAGAAAAAAAAGATTTAAAAAAAAGTAAAAAGATATATTTTTCTCAAAGTGTCAACGATGATAAAAGATAGATTTGTGCTGACAAACAGGTTTTTTGCTCCCTGTGTGATCATTTTTGTTATTTCCCACTGGGACTAATTCAAAATCGAGTGCTTATCATTATTAATTATCTTTTCATATCAAGTTTGGCCTCATAAAACTTTTGTTTAACTACAACTCATGGGACAATTCATGACAGAAAATATGTTCCAAGATTAAAATAATAAAAAAAATATATAAAAAAATGTATAATGGTTTAATCACCCTCTAATTTATGTCTCAGTGTAAATGTTTGCGCCCATTTATCACGGATTTTAGGTGAAAAGTTTACCGGTTTCCCGTTTCAAGGGATTTAAGAAAAACCGGTGATAAAGGAAGGTTTAGAAACTTGAAAATTTCACAAATCATTTTAGGAAATGTTCAAGTAACGATTCGAGTTGAAAAATTGAAATTGAAAATGAAATTGAAATTATAATTTAAAAAAGCAAAAAAAAAAAAAATTGATTTGAAAATTATAATGATTCAAATTTCACAGGTGATGAGATTCGATTGCTACTCTACAGTTCCACAGTAGACCACGTTCATCAATAATTATGAGTTGTTTAGATGGGAACTTGTTGGCTGAGGAAGTCTGCCAGACACAAAACAGACTTGCAGTGACAAGCAACCATCAAAATCAACTACCAACTTAATAACACCCTTTGCCACAACTGCGAATCTCACAAGACATGTTGAAACAAAAAAATTAAAAAATAAAAATAATTTAAAAAAAAAATAAAAAAAAATTCTTTATAACCCAAAGACAAAAATTTGAAATTTAAATTTTGATATTACCTCGCAATGATTTCATATGTGCAACTGCCATTCGTAAAATGGTCAGTTTGTCTGGTTTTCTGGCCAGGGCACTGCATGTTGGCACCATATCGGATAATTCAGTGATGTAAGCTGTCATTTTATTTCTCCGTCTCCTTTCAATTTCACTATGATTCTCCCTACAATAAATAAAAAAATACAAACAAATAAACAATAAAAAAATTCAATGCAAAATAAAGAAATAAATAAATAAACAAATAAATAGAAAAAATAAATAAATGAATAAATAAATAAAAGAAAAATGATAATTTATGATTCGCAAAACATTTTTTCTCATAGTATAATTAGTCTTCTCCCACGCTGCAAGATCTTAAGGATAAAAATCTCAAATCAATTTATTTCACTGACTCATCTGTTTGCACGAACAAAAACACCCATATTTAGATAAAGAAAAAATTGCAACAAATTACACTTTTATCCCTCATATTTCAAATACCAATCAAAATTGTGCAATGCAACTAGAACCTTTTAATCTGATTACAACTGCCTCGCTTGTCAACTTTTGATCTTAAAATTAAAATAAAAAAATACCTTTCTAATTAACCTGTCAGCAAAAATACTCATCTCATCACTTTATTAAAAAAATATAATAAAAAAATTGATTAACTCTTCAAAAAAAGCAAAAATAACAACAAAAGATGCATCAAAATGGAACCGACTTCAACTTCACTTCGCCAACCCATTGACCACGAAAGAAACATAAAGCATCAGACCACTTTTATAGTAATGTGCCCTCGGTTGCACTTTCCCCATTCCCATGGGTGATTTTTTGCCAACTTCAATAGGCCCTATCCCTTCGTTCTATTCCTACGCAACCAAACAGAGCCGCCATTTTGTTTTCGGTTTATGGGCGTGTGTAATCGATTACAATCCCATTTATTTATTCATCTCTTTTTTTATTCTTTCGAGGGGTTATTAATTGCAATAATTATTTCCATGAGTCATCCAGTACTTAATTTATACGATTCTTGTTTATAAATTTGTCATCCAACACCAGGTGTGAGTGAGTATTCGCCATGTAAAATCTAAGCAAAAGCTCATTAATCATCGAAAAGGGAAAAGTTTGCTTCGTTCTGTTCTCTTCTCTCTCACTGTGTGTGTGTGTGTGTGCCATCTGCAACTGTAATTTATCAGTAGAATCCACGCCATCAGACGACACATTTAGTCGACAAGTGTGCACTTTGTATTCTAAACTGAAAAATTTAAGAAATTTTTCCCTCCCTTTTTCTCATTGGCAACATCTGCTTTCAAAAATGGCCGACAACAACTCAAAACAAAACTCACCCCTCCTTATCATCATTTTCTTTTTTAAAAAATCATCCCCTTCACTGTCCACTCCAATGTCCCATTAGGAATGACAACAACTAACCTCATCACTCGTGGGACCCCCCACAACGACACCTAACAACCCTTACCCATATTTCACGGTAAAAAAAAGAAAAAAATAGGGTATAAAGATGAGTTGTACGAAATCATGGGATTATGATTCAATAAGAAAGAGTATTGATTCAGTGGCATGTGGTCAGTGAAGCCAAGTGAGGATCCGAGTCATCACAGACAATCAATAGATGACTCCCAACTGAGCCATAGCGAGCAGACACTCTACCTGAGCCCCCTCTGATTGTGGGCCTCACTTTAATTACATCCATAACTAGCCCCAACTCGGGCTGCAGGAGTTGCACACATTAGCGCAAATGATGAGTGCTGATGAAAACCATTCAATATCCAACTTTGCAACAACCAACTTGTTATTATTATGATGATTATTATTATTGTTGTTGTTGTTGCCAAGTTCTATTCTAAAGGGAATCTCATTTTACATTTTATATCTTATGAAAAAATAGCACAAAATGGACTTTATGGATCATTTTACGCAACTGACCGCTTTATTCTATTCAATAAAATCAATTTTAAGTGCAAAATGTCATTTAAAAACCACTTGAACAAATATTTCGATTTTTTTATCCAACCAAACGCCATTTTTTTGTTTAATCAAATTATTTTATTGATATAAAATAGTGAAAATTGTTTCATTTACTTATTTAATATTTTTCTACTGTACTCCATATACCCCATTTTAAGGTTTGAATGATTCATAACACTTTTTGGGTCTAGCTTTCAACACTCATTATAGCAAAGTGCCAAAGAAGGTTTCTTCATTGATCCTACTTTACCCTTATTTTTTTTTCCCTTCTCCATTTTCACTGATCCAGCATTTCACAAACACCCCTTCTCACCATCCCTTTAAACCCCATTACACCCTAGAATATAAAAAAAATGAACAAATTTAAAATAAAATTTTTCAAAAAATAAAATAAAATTAAATTAAAGGCAAATCCTAAGCAGCCACACTAATTATTAATTAATTAATTAATTAATATTAATAAAAACATGCACTAAAATGTGTGCGGTGCAAGACATTTGCCACATTTAAAAATGAAATAAATCAATTGAAAATAAAAATTTCAAAATTGAAAAATAATAAATCAATTATTATCATATAAAACTGACGCATGCATTAACGAATCAATATAAATATATTCAAATTTAAATAATTTTGTATTATTTTTTCTAAAAAAAAAATAATATTATTTCATTTTATATATTAAAAACAAATTATTTCAATTTTTTCTCTTCTCAACATCATGCTAAGGAGTGGAAAAATTTCTCTCTACTCACGTGCTGGAGAGCATCATAGGGGGTGAACAAGAAAGAAAGAAAAAAGAAAAAATTAAGCATGTGTACATAATTGAGGAGGCAAATGTGACAATTCTTTTTTTCATAATAATAATAATAATAATAATATAAAAAAAATCGATATTTTGTACCGAGTGTTTGAGATTAATGTATTAAATGTGAAGTGATGTGCAAAATTAATACATTTCTACAACTACACTATCAAAATTGCTTAGTGACACCTTGAATTATGCAAAATGTGACCAAAACTTAAACAAAAAACAAATAAGAAAAATGGTGCATTAAATAAAATTTAAAAATGTTTTCAAACTTAGTGTGAACCAACCCATAAATCCAATTACAAATTTCCAGATATAAAAAGAAAAGAAATAAAAAGATATAAATTATATTATGGTTCAACTTTGTTGTAATAAAACTAGAAAAAAAAACAGACAAATGTAATTTCACAGCAAAATTATTACTTTGCTCTATAAGTAACCAATTAAACGACACAGCTCTATGATTAAAGAAAAAAAAATGAGAAAAATGAAAAAAAATTCAATAAAATTATTAATTTTTATTATACAAACACGTATAAATCATATTAATATTAATGTATGTAAACCCCTAAAATAATATATTTATAGGTATTATATTTGTAGTAGGTCGGTGGCCTCTTCTTACCTGGCAAATCTTTCCTTGTCTTGAACTGCTTCTTCATCGAGACGAGAATATTTGCTACCTTGACTGTCCTCCTCGTCCGATCTACATTAAAAGATAGAAAAAAAGAGGGATCCACCTTAAAAAAATGTTGAATCTTTCTAAATATGACGTGAATATATATCACCCAATTTTTCCATTTATTTTTTCTTTTATCAATTTATAAAAAATAAATAAATAAATAAATTTATGAAATTTATAAGGAAAAGTCACTAGAGCAGGTGCGGATAAAAATTAATTTATTGCCAAATTTGCACTTAAGACTAAAAAAAAATAAAAAAAAAAAAAGAGAAAAAAATGGCGGTGCCTCCTCTTAGCCAACCCCTAATTATGAATTTTTCAAAAGAAAATGGTCCCTTGATAAAAATTCAAATAAGCACATTAAAATTTAACACATTATTACTGCAAACCCAGAACGAAACATTTTACGAGTCAAATATGTAATTACATATAAATATATATATATATCTATATAAATATACTAAAAAAATAATCCCAAAATGGAAACTCATTGATTTTCTTTTAAGTAGATGAAAAATATAATTTAATAACGAAATATGAGAAATTCTAATTAGAAATCATCTCAATTTACATTAAAAATATATATAAAATTTAATCATTTGTATTATTAAACATAAAAATAATGGAAACGAATGATGTTTGTGGTGGTGAGTATATGTGAGTAAATAGAAAAGGTTTAAGTTTTTTTTTTGTTGTTGTTGGTAGTGGCTGTTTTGTGCTGCACATTTTTATGCCTTTTTTATGCTTTGTTTGGCAGAGGAGAGAAAAGGGCTTTTTTATGAGCACATTATTATACTTTGGGAAGCATTTTCTTCCCCTCTCTTCTTTGGATTAGATGGCAAGAGTAGAGCAAAGCACTAAAATCAAACGTCGAATTTTCTGCAGTTCCGACAACACCACAAACAGCTGACATGTATTCTCACCAACCACTCAACACTCGAGCACAAACTTGCAATCAACTTTTCCCTAATCAAATTTACCCGACTTGACAAATTCATTTCCCTAATAAATTTTTATTCATTTATTCATTTATTTATTTATTTATTTTTAGCATAAATATTTAAATTAAATACAAGAGTAGATTTTCGGAATCGAGCTCATTTTGCATCACTCAATATGCACAAGTAGTTGCAAGTGTGTTCGTTAGATGAATTGTTTTCTTCGGGGATTTCGATTGAAAACTAATGAACTGCAGGTTGCCAACTAACGAGGCAAAGCACTACTCTTTGCATGCATATGAGTTCGCCTCACTTAACAAAACGAGTCTTAAAAATATTTAAAAAGTTAAAAAAAATTTCTAAAAAAAATTTAAAAAAATTCCAAAAAATCATTTATTATAATCTCAAAATTTGAAATTTGCCAAGATACAACTCACTAAAGTGTATACTAATCTCGACCATTTATTGACACGATTATAAGAAGCTTGGTAAAATATCGTCATGGTAACCACAAGCCCCTTTAAGACTAGCCGAGGCAATAAACTTTTCATGTCTGTAATCCCAGACTGAATGGACGTTCGCTCGTCTGTCATACCAGGGATTGGGTGGTTAGAGAGAGAGAGGCGCAAATCTTAGGGGGATCCAAACTTCATTCCTTTCATTATGTAATGGTCTTTGGCCTGATACAGTCCACCAGGGGACGAGCAGCACTTGTTTAATTGCCAGCTTGTCGCGCACTCAATCCATCTAATATTAATGGGCCATCGGCCATTTTTCTTAAAACTAATGCTCTTAATGGCTTCTGCACTTTACTCTTTCAATTTGCATGAAAAAAATAGATTAAAATTGAAATTTTTCTTT
>JAQFZN010002759.1:0-10539 GCA_034687075.1 Geophilus carpophagus | reverse complement strand
ATCAGTTACTAAAAAGCTAATTAAAGGCTAATAAAATGAAAAATCAGTTACTAAAAAGCTAATTAAAGGCTAATAAAGTGAAAAATCAGTTACTAAAAATCTAATTAAATAAAAATCATCCTTCAAAACCACCAAAAAACAATTTTTATAAAAACAAATAAAAAAATTAGCATAGAATCCTTCTTTTAAAATACTTTAAATACTCAATAATTCCAACTACATCATTATCTCACTAGACAACTTTTTATCTATCCACATACTCAAACACACCGAACCAAATCAACTTTTTACCCTATTTTCAAACCTTAAAAAAAAAACAATTCCTCCAAACTAACACGAATCACATCCATAACCAAAGGGTTAACTCCATAACACGTCTCACTCTACGCGACCCCAATTCAAATCAAAACTAATCGCCATTTTTACTACCAACTTAGATATTCCCATCAAATATATCACCTCCCTTCGGCCATCTTTCCACAGTGGACAATTGCGCCACTATAAATCCAGAAGCTGCTTCTGATGACATCCTCCCCTGTCGGCCTCTGATTTTTCTCCAATGGGCCATAAAGCAGAGACGCCGCGTTGGGTCGGCGTTTTTTCACTCACCCCTGGGCCAAGTACAGGTCGTAGAATGGACGGAATTCTCTCATCACCCCTGCACACCCCGAGTTATTCTTCCTGATTTGTGTTCAGAACTCGTTTGGCCAGACCTCACTCGCGACCCCCCCTTCTCTTCTTTGTTGGTTGGTCTCAAGTGACCTTATCTTGTTTTTCCAGTTGAAAATAATTAAGACAGTCTCGTTTTGAAGGGAAAGTTGTGACCAGTGGTCATTGTGGGTCAGGCACCTTTGGGTTTTTTTATTTGGTTTATTTGAGTGGTTTAAAGCAGGTGTTATTTGGGCAGTTGTGTTTAATGAATGGAGATGTTTGTGGTTTTGGTCATTTGGTGTGGATATGGTAATTTTGGGTGTAGTGGAAATGATGGTAATTTTTTGGAATGTGAGGTGGAATTGTTTGGAATAAGTTTGTTTTAAAGGTGAGTTTGGAGTTTTGTTACATTGGTGGTGTTTTGGGTTGTTAGTCAAAAAATAGTCTGTATGACTAGTTTTATCTTGGCTATTTAATTGATATTTGTTATGACTATTTATTGGATTTTTGTGATTTTTTTTTGGTTATTTCTGACTATTTATTGGCTGTCTGACTTTTTTGGTAATTTCTTGACTATTTCTTGCATTTTATGACTATTTTTTGGTTAAATTTTGACTATTTTTTTTAGTTTTTTTTTCTGATTTTTTGATTATTTCTGACTACTGTATTTGTTATTTCTCACTTTTTTTTGATAATTTTTGATTATTTTTTGATTATTTCTGACTATTTTGATCATTTCCTGGACTTTTCTCACTATTTCTTTGGTTAATTCTGACTATTAATTGGACTTTTTTCTAGACTATTTTTTAGACTTTTCTGACTACTTTACTAGAGTAGTAGTTTTAGACTCTTTCATTGGACTATTTTTCTGACTACATTTTGACTATTTTTTAGACTTAAACTTTTTGACTATTTTCTGTAATTTTATATTAGACTATTTTTCTGACTATTTCTTAAGACTATTTTATTAGCTTTATTAGCTATTCAATTTGGATTATTGATTTGAACTATTTTTCAGACTATTTATTTGACATTCACAATTATCTAATTAAACATGAAAGTTTCTTAATTTTAATGCTATTTTTAGCTTTTAGATATTTCTAAGAGATTAAAAAGTTAGTCTTTTTAGTATATTGCTAATTTATTTTAAACTCAGTTAAAAAAGATTCGAAAGAGTTAATTAGCTCGCATCATACATTTAAACTTAGTTTAATCAGTTTTAGACATCTTAATAGAATGTATGATGAGGGAACTCATCGCTTCGAAAATGTCATCTTTTTTCTACTTCTACGTCGAATTACTAACATGTTCTATCACCACTTAACTGAAATTACTTTGCCAATACGACGGAAAGAACTGATATTGGTAGAAGATGAATCGATTTCTGGTCGATATTAGACCTGACAATACATTTGTTGGCAAAATTGGACCTGCATCGATCTGAGTATTGATTTTGTATGACAAATTAAACTTAACATTTTTCTACATTAAATATAAGAATTTTTATACAAATAAACGAACTTGGTGTGAAAAGCAAAAATCGGAAATGAAGAATTTTAGGTCATACAAATTGTTAAAATTAGTCACACCAAGTCAAAAATAGTCAAACAAAAATTTCATAGTCAGAAATTAGTCAAAATTATCAAAGTCTAAATTACTATAAAAGCTCAAATAGTCATATAAATAGTCTAAAATAGTCATATAAATAGTCTAAAATAGTCATATAAATAGTCTAAAATAGTCATATAAATAGTTTAAAATAGTCATGTAAATAGTCTAAAATAGTCAAATAGTCTAAAACAGTCAAACAAAAAGTCCAGTCATAAATAGTTTAAGTCATATATAGTCAAAAGTAATTAAACAAAAAGTCCAGAATAGTCAAACAAAATAGTCCAAGTTAGTCAAACAAATAGTCCAAGTTAGTCAAACAAATAGTCCAAGTTAGTCAAACAAAAAGTCAAATAAATAGTCCAAGTTAGTCAAACAAAAAGTTCAAATTAGTCAAATAATAGTCCAAAATAGTCAAATAATAGTCCAAATTAGTCAAATAATAGTCCAAAATAGTTAAATAAATAGTCCAAAACAGTCTTTATAGTCAAAATATTTCAAAAATAATTAAAAAATGTTTCTAATTTTAGACTTTTCCATAGTAAAGAATAGTGAAGCAATGTTTAATAAACTTTAGTTTTAATAACCAATTTATTTCATTAGATATTATCAATTAAACCGCACTGAATTTCTGTAAACTCTTGAGGCTAGCTGAAAATAACTTAAGTATCAAATTGAAAATTCTTCCTTTATTCTATCCGGTGTAATGAATAAAAGTTTGAAGCAACTTTCCTCTAATTAACTTTAGTGCATTCTCACAAGTACCTAGTAACAGACATTCGAAGGCGAAATCCACTTTAACACGCAATCATCAATTACGTATAAAACTAATGACCTATGGTCATTTGGCTCATCCTAGGTCAACCAGCTTTTTTAAAGCGCTTTACATTACCTATTTACGACCCCATATACACCAATAGAGACTTTACAAAACGTGATCGTATGTGTTGTTCGCTTTACTACTTAATGACACAACTGAACTGGAAATAGAAATTCCAGTTCACTTTCTAAATGGAAGTGAAAATAAAATCAATGTGGCTGACTTTGGTTGTCATTCATAAAATGTTATTTTTTGTACAGTTAACATAAGTAAACTGGAAAATCAAATTCCAGTTCACTTTCTCAATTGAAATAAAAAACAATGTGGGTGACCTAGATCACATGGTAATCTTAAATTTCTGAATTTAAGATTTTGTGACCAAAAAGTAGTCTATATGACTACTTTTATCTTGACTATTTATTTGATATTTGATAACTTGTCATGACTATTTCTTGGATTTTTCTGACTATTTTTTTGGTTATTTTTGACTTGGATATTTCTGACTATTTCTTGGATTTTTTTGACTATTTTTGTGGACTATTTTTTCGACTTTTTTGACTATTTTTCGACTTTTTTTGACTATTTTTTGACTTTTTTGACTTTTTTTGACCATTTTTCGACTTTTTTTGACTATTTTTCGACTTTTTTTGACTATTTTACTAGACTATCAGTTTTAGACTATTTTTCTGACTATATTTCGACTAATTTTTAGACCAATGTGGCTGACTTTGGTTATATTGTAAACTCTTACCATTTCTTATCATTCAAAAAATATCATTTTCATATAACCAACAAAAGTAAACTGGAAAATCAAATTCCAGTTCACTTTCTCAATTGTTAAAAAAAAACAATATGGCTGACTTGAATTGTATTATAAACTCTTACTATACAACATCATTTCTCACACAACCAACAACTAAACTAGAAAATCAAATTCCAGTTCACTTTCTCAATCAAAAAAAAAAATATGACCCCTTAAATTTTTTTCTAAAAAAAAATATTTCAAAAGTTAGTTTCCACCATTAGGAAAACACTCATTAAGGACGAAATTGGAGCTGCAAAGATAGTTGTGGTATGCAAGGGGTAAATGAAGAAGGAAGATAAGATGGATGCGAACGGGAAATTGTGTCATCCCTCTAGCGTCATTCAGAATAAGTTGATAGTCGGCTACGTTATCGAGCTGAGATAATTTTGTGTTTACCTCAACTTTTGTCTAAAGGTTAATGATTGTTGCCAGCGAATGGTCGAGACGATGATGGATTGTAATGAATATTGCAAATGTCAGTTGTGATATTTTTATGTCAACCATTTTTCATAATAGCGATGCGAATTTGTCTTGCAAATGTTGAGATGGATCGCTTCTGGGTCTTGAGTATCCGTGACTCATTTTTTCGAACGGGGGCTGAGGTTTAAATTAAGATAAATGATGGAAATCTCTTTTAGCGAGTGACAAGTGGCGCCATCATGTAATAATACCTTGTGCTTTTATTTTTATTTTTATTTTTATTTTTATTTTTAAACAAGTTTTATCTTCTTCTTTCGTAAATTGAGGAGCTTGTTTGTTTGGTTTTCGTAATTAGTTTGTCTTGTAATTTGTCAATCTGGTGAAAAAAAATGGCGGAGATGGGTTAGATTTGAATAACACGAGTTGGAAATAGGTCAACATTAAAGGGAGAAGTTTTTAAATGGTAAATGGATTTAAAATTGGACATTTTGGTTTGATTTTGGTTGAAAAAGTGAACTGGGATTTGGTTTTACAGATTATTTGTGTTGCAAATGGTATGGGAAAGTTAAAGTGCTGTACTTGACCTAGGTTGGTCAGCCAGCCATATTGGTTATTTATATTGAGAAAGTGAACTGGAATTTCATTTCCAGTCTACTTGTGTTTAGGAGTGATATAAACAAGGAAATTGCAGTTTATTTTCTCAAAAATTTGGTTAAATGATGCTGTTATTTTAGTCATGTGATTGGATGTTGATTTCATTTAATAGTTTAAAAGTGTTTTAAAAATTAGTCAGAATAAATAGTCAAGAAAATAGTGAGATAGATAGTCCAGAACAAAGTTTAAAAAAAAATAGTCCAGAAAAAAGTTCTAAAAAAGTAGTCAGAATAAATAGTCAGAAAGATAATCCAGAAAATAGTCAGAATAAATAGTCCAAAAAATAGTCAAAATAAATAGTTCAAAAAATCTGAATGAATAGTTCAGGAAATAGTCAGAAAGATAGTCCAGAAAATAGTCAGAATAAATAGTCCAAAAAATAGACAGAATAAATAGTCCACAAAATAGACAGAATAAATAGTCCACAAAATAGTCAGAATAAATAGTCCACAAAATAGTCAGAATAAATAGTCCACAAAATCAGAATGAATAGTTCAGGAAATAGTCAGAAAGATAGTCCAGAAAAAAGTTTAAAAAAAATAGTCTAGAAAATAGTCAGAAAGATAATCCAAATAAATAGTTCAAAAAATAGTCTGAAAAATAGTCCAAATACCACCAGTTTATCAGCTTTAATCGCTTCAAAATAGTCACATTTACATTTGAGACTAATATGATGCTCAATTTCACCTATCTTAAATTTCTTCCATGTTGAGTACCAGTAATTCAATCGCACTGAAAACATTCTACTGACACGAGAACTATCTCAACACGTGTTATTTTTAGATTAATGTTTACATTAGTATTTGTAACACTGAGACCATGTAAACACGACACGAGGGTGATGTTACAGCCGATAATACCCATGCAAATGGGATATTGATTATTATAGACACATTACAGACAAAATAGATGGAGATTTATGTTTCCAGTAAAAAGCAGAGCATAAACATTTAATACTAAAAATGTTTTATATATATTTTATATCAACAACATGGTGGTTATGGTAAAATCTATAATCAAGCGAAAATCATAAATCATGAGTAAACACAACATGACTGTTATTTGTTTCTTTTACCAACAATCATTTACTTACAAGATAATTTTTCAATAGAAAATTTATGTTGCTACTGGGTTTGTATCCGGTTTGCTTTGAAATAAAAAGTTAATGAATAATGAAAATAATCATTATAAACAGTGATAAAGTGGTATTAATTACCATGAAGTCGTTTAAAATCAATAAGTCAAAGCACTTTCTTGCTGTTTTATTAAAATTTCTTGAAAATATTGATTTCCATTGTCAAAGTGAACTGGAATGTTGTTTTGTGATGTAATTGAAATTTGAGACAGGTAAAAATTAATAGTCTACATGACTATTTTTTTAAATTTCTATCTGATTATTTTGGAACTATTTTATTGACTATTTTAGGAACTATTTTATCAGGCTAATTTATCGATTATTTTTTCAAACTATTTTTAAGCTTTTATCTGACTATCAATTTTTATCTCACTATTTATGAATTATTTTTTTAGACTATTTTATGGACTATTTTTTTAGACTATTTTATGGACTATTTTTTTTAGATTATTTTATGTATTATTTTTTCAGATTATTTTATGGACTATTTTTTTAGATTAATTTATGGACTATTTTTTCAAACTAATTTTTGAACTGTTATCTGACTATTTATGATCATTTATTTGACTTATGAACTACTTTTAGACTATTTTATGGACTATTTTTTCAGACTATTTATGGACTATTTTTTCAGACTATTTATGGACTATTTTTTCAAACTAATTTTTGAACTTTTATCTGACTATTTATGATCTTTTATCTGACTATTTATAAACTACTTTATAGACTATTTAATGGACTATTTATTTCTGACTTGGTTTTATTCCCATTTAAAAGTGAACTGGAATCCCATTTCCCACATCAATTTTAATTTAAAACCAAACAATAAAATAATAAAAACAAATAACCACTGTTACTGCATAACATTATTACACCTGAAACTTGACCAAACTCCGAAGAACGAAACGAAACTGTTAAAGCAGCATTGATACTCACTTTAATACGTGACTTGAAATATTAAACTGATTTTACATTGAATAATGGCATGCTAGAATTTCTCCCAACGGATTAGTAATTGTATTAGATCTCACTCACTTGGATGTTTTTACATGCTTGAAAAGAAAAATCGAACAAAAAAGCTGTTATTAGCCCAATCTTTCTACCAGAGAGTTTCACTCAACCATTCTTGCTGATTCAGGTATCGATGAGTACATCGATCGCTCCACCTTGTGAGGTAAAAATAAAATTGCTAAACAGTTTGGAAACATCTTCACTTATTACAGAAATGCTGACACGATACGAGCGCAATTTTCAATGCGGGCAAAATGTATTTACAAAATGTACAAAATGGACAAAAATCGAGTAAATTATGTTCGATTTTTTTTATTAAGGAAGAAGTAGGGAGATGGGTTTTAATTTTTTATTTTAGTAGGGAATTGGGAATAAGTGACGTTTGTAATTGGTAGTTGAGAAGAGAAATTTATGTTTAATGATTAAAGACTGCGAGTTCAAAGTTGAAATTATCGCAACTTTTGTCTTTAGGTTTTAACGTTGGCAGTTAACCTTAGAAGGTGTATGAATAAATCAATCATACTTGTGATTAAAGGGGATATTTTAACACTTGGATCGCTGCGATTCGTTCTGTGAGGAAAAATACAATGGCTTTAAAAAAATGAACTGGAATTTCATTTTCTATATCAGTTGTGACACAAGTAGTCTGGAAAGAGAAATTTCAATTCCAGTTTATTTTCCTATCTGTTGGTAAATGTGAACTGGAATTTTATTTTCTATACCAGTTGTGACACAAGTAGTCTGGAAAAGGAAATTCCAGTTCATTTTCTTATCACATTTATAAAAGTGAACTGGAATTTTATTTTCTATACTAGTTTTGACACAAGTAGTCTGAGAGAGGAAATTCCAGTTCACTTTTTCAGTGGAAATCAAACTAATGTGGCTGTTTTAGGTAAAAGTGAACTGGAATTTCAATTTCTGTGCCAGTTGTGATACAAGTTGTCAGGATGAAAATTTCCAGTTTATTTTTTCACTGGAAAATCAAACTACTGTGATAAAAGTGAACTGGAATTTCATTTTCTATAAGACTTGTGGCATAATTGATCTGGAAAAAGAAATTCCAGTTCATTTTCTTATCATATTCGTAAAAGTTAACTGGAACTTTATTTTCTGTGCCAGTTTTGACACAAGTAGTCTGGAAGATGAAATTCCAGTTTAGACACAATTCCAGTTCACTTTTTCAATGGAAATCAAAATAATGTTGCTGTCTTAGGTAAAAGTGAACTGGAATTTCATTTTCTATTCTAAATTTGTTGGTGTGAAATGAATTTAGTTTACTTTCTCAACTGAAATGAAAAACCAATATGGCTGTCAATACTTTAAGCAAGTTAATTTAGTGGATGCATCTCTAAAGAAATGAATAAATGAATTCCACAGATGCTTGTTTGACACATGGCTGATTTATGAGCTCATTTTATTGGTTCAGTTTTGCTGATTGATCCTACCATCTTTAAAACACTGATTTTTCATCCATTTCATATTTCTTCGATATTTTACAAATGGCCATTGAATGCAGCTGTGACTAATTACATGATCTTTTAAAATCAAATTAGTTTGGATATTCATTTTTCAACTTTAGTTCCAGAAATGACCACTAAAACAGGTGTGTCACTAGCAGCGCTTCAAGAGATGATTATAATTTGCTTGAAGTAAATACATTACTTATCTACTTAAAAAATCAGTAGAAATGTCATAGAAATGTCACAAGTGGTCTAGAAAAAGAAGTTCCAGTCTACTTTATCAATGAAAATGAAACCAGTATGATCTAAGTCATTTGAATTGATAAAGTGAACTAGAATTTCTGTTTCTATACCAGTTTTGACACAATTAGACTGGAAAATGAAATTCCAGTCCACTTTCAAATGGAAATTAAATCAATATGGCTGACTTAGCTTAACTAATACTTGAATATTTTTCCATTCTACTCGTGACAATTAAACAGGAAAATGAATTTCCATACCACTTTTGACACAATTAGACTGGAAAGTGAAATTCCAGTTCACTTTTAAATAGATTAAACCAATATGGCTCAGCTTACTTTCTATTTGAATATTTTTCCATTCTACTTATGACACAACTAAACTGGAAAATGAAATTCCAGTCCACTTTCAAATGGAGATTAAACCAACATGGCTGACTTAGCTTAACCTACATTTGAATATTTTTCCATTCCACTTACGACACAACAAAACTAGAAAATGAAATTCCAGTCCACTTTGAAATACAGATAAAAAATATGGCCTACATATATAAATTACTTAAATCAACTTAAATTACTTATAATAAATTTTAGCTAATTAAAAAATACATCCAGATCTATATAAACTTGTGACGTCATTAGTATCGCATGCCATTTCTCCACCTTTCGACATGTCTGAGCAAATATATAGCTCTATCTCGATTGCACATTGTAGTTGATGAGGGTGTGCAGGCGCCTCCTGTTGCCTCCATTAGTTTGTGACTGGTGCTAGCTGCTGCCTGCCTCTTTTATCGATTACCATTTTAAACGGTTCACGTTGAGATATATCGATTGACGTGCTATGGATTTTTACTTAGCACGCGTTGCTGGATGCATTGTGACCAAAATTGGCAAATTTCTGTTATTTACCTCTTAACTCAGCGCATTTAGTCACGCCATCTCTAGTTCTCGTTAAGAAACGACAAGCAACAACGTCACAAACAGATGGAGCATTTGGCTTCCATTAGCTTGAGATGTGCTCTTGAGGTTTGTCGACCAGTGAGTGACCCGTTTCTCCCATCCTCTTGTTGAGTGTGTCGTGTTTATGACTCCTGTTGGTAAAATAGGGTCATGACTTGGCACTTAACCAAACTCTTCTTTTCGCTTCTAGGGGTGATGGACTGGGCTCTGTTTTCGTCACGTGCTTATAGTTTTTAATCTTTTGGGTGGGTTTTTTTCTTTTTCTTGTTAGGATCCGGTGTGAAGAGGTTTCTAATGTGGAATGAGGGGTTGTTGGGTTGAAATGGGACGTTTGGAGTTGAGTTTATGTTGTGGGAAGTGATGTGTAGGAATAGATAAAGATTTGGAATTAGTTTTCTGGAAATGAAAACCGAAAAACTTGGTTTTTAGGGGTGGAACGGAATTGGAACAAAAACGGATTTTTTTTTTCGTTCTGAATCGTAACTGATCCGGTTCAGAATGATTCAGGACAGTTTGAGCTGAAACTGGCTAGGAACGGTTCGAACCGGTTTAGGTGAAACTGTTTTATTTTTTTGTTCTGGAACGAAAAAAAATGGTTTCAGCTGGTTCAGAACCGGTTTGAACCATTCTGAATCCAAACCGGTTTGAACCATTCTGAATTCAAACCGGTTTAAACCATTCTGAATCTGAATCAGTTTGAACCATTCTGAATCTGAATCAGTTTGAACCATTCTGAATCTGAATCAGTTTGAACCATTCTGAATCTGAATCAGTTT
>JAQFZN010002758.1:0-10542 GCA_034687075.1 Geophilus carpophagus | reverse complement strand
TAATTCTTATAATTGGTCATACATAATTAGTTCTGTCACAATAATTCTAATGATTTGCATAATTTTGATACATTTTGGAAGAAAGGTTTGGCTATGGTATTCATCATTAACAAAGGGAACAAGATTAGAAACAAGCATTGAGCCACCATGTGAATTGACTGAATTTCCAGAAACACCTTTAGGGTTTGGTTAATAAAGTGAAATAATAAAATATGAGAAATAAGTCAAAGTGAGTAAGAATACAGTCAAACTAACCCAACAGTAATAAATACACATAAATCCTACATAAACACAAACAAATAGGATACTTTATATTAACCTAATAGTCAAAATACCAATGGCAAATTTAAGGGAACGCAAGCGGTAGCACTTTTTAGAGACAGTATTTTCACTGCAAAGAACTTTTTTTTTGCTGCCTTTTTTAGTCAGTAAAAAAAGCGTTTTTACTGACCAAAAAGGCAGGAATTTCAACTTTTTTCTCGGGTAAAACATACTCTAGTTTGCCACTGCAAATACCATTTAATTTAGCTATGGAAAATACCTTTTCCGAACACACTTTTCATAACAACCAACAGATGAAGAGTCAAAGAATAACTTTGCATGTCATTTCTAACCGTATCCCTAAATCTGATATTATTGGTAATTAATAATTTAATAATAATTAAACTTTATAATTTATCGTACTTTTAATTTGTTATTAGCCTGTGAATAAACACATGGATACACACTAAAAAATGAAGCAAAAACATGTCTTACTCGACTTTTGGACTTAATTGAATCGAAACTTGCACTTCAATCTAATGAAAGTATATTTACAAGTTCATATTTGAAAACTGCCAAACCAAGAATTGCGAAAAAAGCATTAGATTTATTGGTCAAACAATAGAAAAATCAATGCCCACATGCCAAGTGTGCAAATGTGAGCCTGGTTTTTTTTGGTGCAGGAAAATCAGTATGTCAGCCGTGTGAAGATGATGTAGTGAGTGTACATTGATTGAAAGAATTGCTCAATTGAAATAGAAAGTTAATTTTTTTAATTTTTATAGGTTAACATGAATGATGGCGGTTTCTACACCGAATTAGACGATTACTTAAAAGATAAAGAAAATGCATGGCTTTGAAGGTTTTTTTATTTTTTTTATTTAATGTTTAAATTTTAGATAAGTATTTTCATTTCATTAATAATATGATAGTAAATTTTCTTCTAATTTTATATGTATAATGTGCTTACATTTATGTTTTAGTTGATTTATAGCTATTAATGTTGTTTTTAATTATTGTAATAAGAAATAATATTTAGCTAATTTAGATAAAATGTTTTTATATATAAATGTAATATCATGTAAAATGAATTATTATAAAAAAAGTAATTTGAAATTTTTATGATGTGTATAATATATCAAACCTAAGGAACACAAGAAAACCCGATTGATTCCTTCTTGACTTTCTCCTTCGTTAAAGCGACAATCCTCACGTTACTTTGAATAAAGTTTAGTAACGTTTTAGGTACGTATTGCCAATAAAATTATATAAAAGCTCAGTGATCATAATAATTAATCAAACCCATTATCTGCTAAGAACAAAGTTTCTAACTCACAAACAGATAAATTCGAAAATGAGTTTAAATATGGAATATCACCAAGATTTGCCTCAAATGAAATATCTTCTGGAATCTTATTTTTATTCCCATTTAACTAATCATTCACCTCCTAAGCCAGATTTACTTTCTTTATATACTATATTCCCAAGTGAAGATGATCTAGCAGCTGATGAAAATAAACCCAATTCAGATTCACATCTTCATCTGCCAAGAAATGAGTTCGTAACTTACAAGCCGAATGAATCAATATTGGACTACAGTATGGAATGTCATCATGATTTCCCTCAAGCGAAATATCTTATGGAATCTCATTTCTATTCCCATTTAATTAATCATTCACCTCCCAAGCCAGACTTACTTTCTTTACCTACTATATTCCCAAGTGAAGAAAATCCAACAGTGTGTGTTGATGAAAGTAAACGCATCTCATTGGTTTTAGACAGAAAACAGAAAACGCCAGCAATAAACACACAACGAGTCGATTATAAAAAATACGAATATAAACATATGAGTACTACACAGTCAACGAAAGAGTTATTAAAACCAAAGTACGATTTAATTGCAGGTCCATATAGCACTAACTCATACGCAAATGGCAGTGGACTTGAAATTGCATATTTAAAAGTTCCATCTACCTTTATTGTATACGTTAAAGATTCTTTCAAGCAAGAAAGAGAAATTGACATTGGCTTAATTGATATTAAAATTGAAACAATCAATGGTAAATTGTTGCCATTTTCAATTAAGAAGTGTGGTATATCCAATTACAAAGTCACTTACACGCCTTATCAACTGTGCGGACTTCAAGTATCTGTGAAGATCCACGGTGAACAAATCAAAAATAGTCCAATTTATATTCAAGTGAAAGTCCCAGTTGATAAGGATAGCAACGAATAGCCGTAGCACCAAAGACCTATTATTAGCACTATCTAGTGCGGTTTCTGTCTGTCTTGTTGTTGATATATTAAACGATTTTTTGATATATTACAATAGCATTTTAGTATACCAGACAAAATCAAGTAATTAACATAATTTATGACTAAAGAATCTAATAAAATAAAATATTAAATAATAACTTATTACATAAATAAAGCAAATTAAAGAGAAAATCCAATTAATGAACAAAGTATAATAAACAAAAGTGAATCATGGAGAGCTTCATGAATTCAATCATGTAAAACATAGGCAGATAGCACTGACAAACAATAAAAGACGGGAAAGAGGAAAAGGCTGACACCACGACCAGTCAGGAGAGGTGCATCGGAGACTCCTACCTAAACCCAAACAACATTATTCATTTTAATTATTTGTTGTTTTTAAAAAAAGATTTAGTAATGGAGCATCATAAATGTGTGACAGACATGATCAAACTAGTGTTAACTAGTGATGTTAGAATTCAATGAACTGATAAGTTTTGTGACTGCTTTTTAGAGCATGTGATTAATAAAGTGTTTTATTCTACTCAATCAAGATCCCAAATGGATCCCTTGTCCTACACTACTGTGTGGCTGACAGTCAGCACATTCTATTTCCTCGATCCATAACTTGTCATTTGACTGGCATAGTCATGTGAAAGTAAAACTATTCCGTGGCTCCCAGCCATGAAGTTAAAACAAGTTAGGTGTCATGAGGGGACTTATTGGGACACCCACTTTTTCTGTTGCTCAAGTCTCTATCACAAGGTTAGCAGGCAAAAAGACTTCAAAAAAAGAATCACTACTGAAAACCATGTTAAAACTGTAATGTATCTGTTTATTCAAACATTTTCAGAGTAATTTACAAAGTTTACAACATATACAAATTAGTTTTGGGCATGGATGGCCATTTTTTTAAAAAATTATCCTCATTTTGAAAAAAGAACAATTTATAATTTTTTAATGTGGTTTTAAACATGGCAGCAACCTGTTTTACAGTGCATGACCCCCAAAAGTGTTTTTTTTTAATTTTTGTTAATAATTTTGATTGCTCAAATGTCAGCAATAACAAACACACAGCAACATCATAAATAAATTTATTTTTACTCTCACTGCTGTCAGCCATTTTCTCTAAGTACCATCAAATGTCTGGCATGTATTCTGTCACCAGATGATTCCGTTAAGTTTTTCAGTGGTTTCTACACAGTGACCCCTATCGAACTGATCGTTCATGTGATGATTTAGGAAATCACCTGTATAAGATTAAGTATGATTTATAACTTTATTGTATAAAAGAGTTGAAACTTACTGTTATTTAATGATTGTAAAGAGTCAAGTCCGCATGTGGGGCACATGCTGTCTCGACTCTAACTCATTAAGATCTGCCAATCATGCCAGCATGTATTGTTCTGACACAGTATATAAGATTGGATTGTAAAGACTAAAGTCAGTCTCTGTCTCGCATTTGTAGAGCAAAGGTGCTCATCAAACAGCTACTCTTATTATTTTACTTAATCATATAACACTGCCTATTTATTTATCACAAACATGCAGTAATCTCACAGTTCAGAAGGTGGTTAAAACAGTACAAGAAAATAAAAGAACAATCTATAAAAATCGATGTGTTGTTGGAATCACTTCACCAATTATACATAAAAAGAAAAAAAGAATTAATAAAAAGACAGGTAAAATAATTTTATAATATACATATTTAATTTTAATTTTTTATCTATTTTACGTTTAGAATGAAAGAAGTATAAAGATAATCCAATGCCTAAATAAAGGAGTTCACATTAATCACTAGATTTCATAGATATTTTTTTATAAATTGTCAAATTCAAAGACAACATTCATACACAAATTTACTCACAAATTGCTGCTCCATATTGATTATATTTGTATTAGTGTATCAATTAATAAATATATAAATTATTCATTTTAATTATTTAATTTGAAAAAAATTATTTTAGTTATGAAGCATTTTAATTGTGTGACAGATAAACCACCTAAGAGGTTGTCCTGGTTCATCACAGTCAAAGACAGAGAGAAGCCAGAAGATTTAGTGAACGCAGATCTCGCTCTAAATCAAGAAGTGTGGAATTTTGACAAAAAGAGAAAATGGTTGAAGACAAGGATGAAAGAAAAATGTTTATAAGACTTGATTCACAAGAAAGTTTATACAAGGGCGCCAATCTCAATTACGACAATCTTAAGAGATGAAGAACTGGCCAAACTCTTAATCAAAAGACATGTATTAATCTACCTTTGTTACCAACACCAGAAGCACCTCCGTCATCTATGATTGCCCCCTTCACCCAATTAGGAAAAAAGAAATCCAAGGCTTTGAATGATGAAAATCAACAATTAGTTAGAATAGTGTTAGGAAACAGTTTGAATATTTCCCAAGGTAAAGCCCACTATTGGATCAACAAGCCATGAGGTGGCAAAAAAAGCTCAAAAATTTTTGGAGACAGACTGCTTATAGCAAATATTTAGAACATAAGAAAGCCACTTTCAATAAGCTCCCGCACATCTTTAATATTGGATCACGCAACAGAGTGACAGTGTCAATTGTGCTCTGCTGACGGGTGGGTAGCCCCAATATCGGTTGTGGAAAAAAAACCATCGGGTAAAACGGGATTGGTATCGCCTGCTTCGAGCAATAAAAAATGGTTGACATGCCCTAACATCGACGGCAAAAGAGTACAATCTACAACCGGGAGTATACAGTCAGACGTTTATGGCACTGAGAGTCTGCCAGCAGATGACTAGTTCCGAAGGATTTAAGATGCCTGTAACAACAGAGGACGTTGCAAAATTTTTGCAAAACCAAAAAGAAATGTTTTTAGAGAAGATAAGAGAAAAGGCAAATATGAGCGAATGGTTGAAGATAGCAAGAACTAGAATAGTGAAAAGCTCAGAACGATTACCACCCCTGAACTCTATGGATGTAATTCTACTAAGTCGGTTTTACAGTGCCTGTATCCATAGGAACTTCTACCAAAACAATGAAACAGATGATGCAGATAATGTGAAGATTAAGTTTGTGCCTCTGGAAAGAGTGCAAAATTCAATGAAGAATTTATTCAAGACACTAGCATATAAAGCTGTCAGCAAGGAAATGACTATCATACCAAAGAATTATTTGAGGAAATTGAAGAAAAAAGTGTCCTCCTATCTAATTGCGACAGATCTGCTAGTATTAGTCCAAAATTTATGAATTTACCAACAAGATCAAATCAAATTTTGAAAAATCTTGGAATGATGAAACAACTACACAAAAAAGTAGTTAAGAATGAAAAATATTAACCTGTGGTCAGAGAAGAATATTGGCCAATCGGCTTTCACATTCTTACGCAATAGAGAAATACAATGCATACCGGCAAGAAAAGAAACTGTATGAAGAAATTCCTTTGAAGATTAAAAAAGTCAAGGGACAAGTTAAACCATTGGTAATTCAGTTTGTAGATGTAGAACCAGTTGATGAAACTTCTCCGATCGTGAAACCATTGTTTTCTGTGGCTGCAGCCAACATCTAAGAAGGTTTGAGAAAAAAAGCCAACACCTTGCCTGTCCCATTCCCAAGCGCCAAGTGGATTTACTTTGTTCAAAACAATAGAAACTGTAATTAGTCTGCGTACTCCTCCTACACCGGGATTGCACAATGAAGCAATCAACAAGTTTTTGGATGATGATTTAAGCCAAGAGCAGCAAGCTATTATTGAGAACAACGTCAATTAATTAGAAGAACTCCTGCGAGTCAAACCGAATGCTTCTAACCAAGAGGATGCAGCCCCACCAAGTTCTGAAGATATGACTGAAGAAGAAGCCTTTCGCAGTGCTGTGGTAGTACCAGAACAGGAAATGAAGCACTTAACTATTTCCTCGGAGGTAGATGCTATCCTTCCCGAAGATGAAGAAAGTAAAGAATTATAAATTCTTTAATTCAAAATTTTTTTAGAATCAATTGGAAGGTAAAGAAATTTTTTTTTATTATTTGTTTACTACCTTTGTATCTTGTGACAAATCTTATGGACTGGGCACTCGAGGGCAAGTAGAAAAAGGGAAAACAGTTTCCCTTTTTCTACCTTGGATTTAATTCTTAATTTGGCCACAAGAGTGTTAATTTTATTGTTAAGAAATTGGCTCTGCCTCATTTTTTATATTATCTTCACCAACAAATAAAAAAGAACATATATTCTTCCACCATGGAAAAATGAACCCAAGCCACTTTAGAACTGAACGTGTTCAGAGCCATGACTTCACATCAACAGTCAACGAAAAACCTATTAATACCAAAGTACAATTTAATTGCAGGTCCATATAGCACTAACTCATACGCAAATGGCAGTGGTCTTGAAATTGCATATTTAAAAGTTCCATCTACATTTACTGTGTATGTTAAAGATTCTTTTAAGCAAGAAAGAGAAATTGACATTATTGACTTATTTGATATTAAAATTGAAACAATCAATGGTAAATTGTTGCCATTTTCAATTAAGAAGTGTCGTATATCTAATTACAAAATCACTTACAGGCCTTATCAACTGTGTGGACTTAAAGTATCTGTGAAAATCCACGATGAACAAATCAAAAATAGTCCATTTTATATTCAAGTAAAAATCCCAGTTGATAAAAATAGAAATAAATAGCTTTAGCACCAAAGATCTTCGTCATTATTAGCACTATCTAGTGCATTTTTTGACATAAAGCAGAATTTAAAATTAATAACAATAACAATCATTCCAGCTAAATTGCAAGATTTTCTGACATTGAGTATTATTGTATCAGAGTGACCATACGTCTCAGCTTCTAGCTCTGCAGACAAAATCAAGCGAATAACATAATTTCTGGAGCTCCTACCACATAATCCAACTACAATGCCTCCAAATTGAAATGTTTAGGAATGGTGTGGATAATTTCAAAATTTATACAGTAACGACCCTAAATTAAATTAAATTTTACGATATTTGTATGAGCGTATCAATTATTTCTTAATAAATAAATAAATTATTCATTTTAATTGTTTAATTTGGAAAAAAAAAAATTTAGTTATGACAGATAAACCACCCAAGAGGTTGTCCCGGTTCATCACTGTCAAGGACAGTCCCTCTAACCCCGCCCCATCACCCAAAGATGGACAAACGAAAGCAGTCAGAGAGAGAGTTCAAGTCCAGACGCAGTCTGAGACAGCAAATGCAAGCACTCAACTAAGGCCACGCCAAATTATAAGCATCCCTATTGTTTTAAATTATTTCAAATTCAAATGCAATCTACAAAATATCTACAAAATTTGTGTAGTGTATTTTGTCCTACAGTATATTGAATGGTTACCCCTTGGGTTATTGCTGATGCAAACATTTTGAATAATACTATGTCTTGAAAAATAAAAACCAAAATAATTAACAGCAAACTTAGAAGAAAGAAAATCTGATAAAGCACAGAAACAGCCTAATGTGAATATCTAACACAGTATGCTAATAAAAAGTAAACAAAGCAAACAAACACACCATTATGTCATGGGTTATTTTGTACCTTTTTATCTCACTAAAAAACCACACAGATGAGTGTGTGCAGATTTCCAGACAGTTTAATGTGGCAAGCTTTTTTCAATAAGTGTTTTGTCTAGAAAAACACTAAGTGCTAAAGAGTGACTTCTTAAAAAGCACTTCTTACTTAACACAACAAAAATTCACTATTATAAATCAGAAATAATATAATCAATAACCACCCTCTGCTACTATTTGCGGGAAAATTCTAGAAAACAAATGTGAAAAACAACTAGGCCTAAATAAAATAAATCAAAGTAAAAGAGAATTGTTCTGGATATAATAATGCCTAAAAATAACACTGCACAACCGCTTATTATGTTAAGATTGATTGCTATAGGAGAAAAAATAGAGGGAAGTGTATCTAACTCCTAGAAAATATGAGCCAAAAGATAACTGACAAACTGATAAAATTTTCTAGCCACTAGTTCAGTGCAGAACAAATCTTAGATAAACACAAACTCCATCTATGGAGAAAAAAATGTATTTTAAACCATCTCTCTCTATTGGGCAATAATGCAAGTAAACTATGTTATGTGTAATATTTATCTTTATAGGTAGTATACGTATAAAAATTTTTATTGTATTTCAATAATCAGCACTTCATACATTAGTTAAATATAGATATCATAATTTTTTTACTCTGGTGGTATTGTATTGTATTTAAAAATATTATTTTAATAATAATAAAATATATTCTAAAAATGCATTATTTAAAAAAAAAAACCCATAAAGAAGTTAAAAAAAACCACTAATTAATACGCTAGTACAGCAAGTGCTGCTTGATCACCTAGCTATGCAAAAGGAAGTGAAATAAGATGCACAATGCAATAAAAAAAAACTTCATAAAAGAGAAAAGAATAATTAGTTTTATAGAAAACTTTGGCATGTTTATTCAAACATATGTAAGAAAAGCTTGTGTTCAAATATTCATTCATATATCAAATAGAAAGAACTATCAACTAACATGATATACTGAAGAGAAGAAAATTTATAGAGAAAGCTCAGATGTGGGATGAACTTCTTAGTGAATAGTTTTCCTGTTGTGCTCCCTTTGTGCTTATGTCTGCTCCTGTCTAAGCTAGTGATCTTTGCCAGAGAAGAGTGAATAGCAAACTTTAACTTCAGTCTAACATTTTATTTAATAACTTATTATTTTAATCAACCACAAAGATTGTGGATTGCATGTGCACATTGGGTTGTGTTTTTAAGTGTTCCCCATATGGCAACTGAAGAAACAACACTTAATGACTAAAATATTCCAAAAAATACAACTATTTATCTAAATTGCACAGAGATCCAGTTCAGTGGGACTATCAAGTTGACATTCTGGTATGCCCTGGCACTACTGAAAATAGTAGAATTTTAAAAACCCTAAAGCATACGATTACCAGGAAAAATTATCAAACTTACATTCATAATAACTTAATAGTAATGTTTTTAAAAGTAATTATGAACATGTAACTGCAGTAGTCTCTTTTTATACAGTTTTGCAGCTTGATAGGCCTTCAAAGGTCACATGTCATATATTTATAAATGAACAATGCCACTTACATAAAGCTAAACAACTAAATGCTTCTGTGTTTATTCAATTTCACTTCACTCACTGTACATAATAATTGTATATATAATAATACATATGGCTTAAATAACTCAGAAAGAAAAAATAAACATTTAACAATTATTATAACAAAATTAATTCTAAACTCAATTTAAATATTCAGAGCAGTCATAATATTTCAACTCATGTGGGCTTTTTTATGTATTTTCAAAATAATAACTCTTCTCATTATTCTATACTAGTTTCAAGTACAGTAGGTCTGAATAAGGGAGGAATTAATCAACCAAACTAGCAAATTAGACAATTAATTACGTTACTGCCTGTTAGGAATCACTAGAAGATAGTGATAAGAGAGATACAACCAAAAAATGCAGGGCTTTAGAGAATTTGGAGTATTACCAATGAATGACCCCTAGAGGAATTCTATTCTAAGCTAGCTTAACTTAAACATCTAGTTTCAAAAAACTGTGTGAACACACATAGCTTAACTTAAGCTAAATTAAATTTTTTTAACTGGACTAAAAATAGCCAGTTCTCAAAACTAGCTTAAGTTTGTTTAATTGGCTTAAGTACCCATGATGCATTTCTCTCAAACCCTCTTTTCAAGTCATTATTCCAAAAAAATTAAAATTCTGAATGCTGTATTTAAGTAATTAATTCATAAACATATTTTGATTACATTTTAAAGTTTTTATTTTTATTTATACTTCTTGTAATTGGCATTAACTACTCTTGCCAGGCATCTGAGTTTATTGATTACTTTTTTCTAATCTAGCTCAACCAGTGTAGCTTAACCAGAAAAGCTAAAGCCATATAAACTTAAGCTAGCTTTTAGTTAAGCTAGATCAGGGGTGGGCAAACTTTTTTCCAAAGGGGCCAGATCGAAAAAAATTTTCACCTGGCGGGCCACTTTTTGCT